>CABHPH010134993.1:0-31144 GCA_902168325.1 Peromyscus nudipes | reverse complement strand
TTCTTTCTTTCTTTCTTTCTTTCTTTCTTTCTTTCTTTCTTTCTTTCCTTCCTTCCTTCCTTCCTTCCTTCCTTTCTTTCTTTTTCAAAGATTTCTTTATTATGTATACAGTGTTCTGTCTGCACACCAGAAGAGGGCACCAGATCTCACTACAGATGGTCGTGAGCCACCATGTAGTTGCTGGGAATTGAACTCAGGACCTCTGGAAGAGCAGCCAGTGCTCTTAACCACTGTGCCATCTCTCCAGCCCAGTTTTTATTTTTCTTATTCTTCAAATAATTATAGCATCTCCTAGAATTGGCACATCAGTTATATTTGAATCTCAAGACCCATGCATGTTACTCACAGAATTATACTGTCTTTACATCCCCCACTGTAAGTGTAGAAGGTTTTCACTTTCCACATCTGTGCTAGCTAGTTTGGGGGGGGTTGTTTTTGTTGGTTTGGGGTTTTTTGTTCTTTGTTTGGTTTTTGTCAACTCAACACAAGTTAGACTCGTCTGGGAAGAAGAAACTGTAACTGAGCAAATGCCACTATCAGATTGTCCTGTACGAAAGCAAGTGGGGCATTTTCTTGATTGATAATTAATGTGGAAAGGCCCAGCCCAATGTAGGTGATATCACACCTGGCAAGTGGTCCTGGGTAGTATAAGAAAGCAGGCTGAACAAGCCATTGGGAGCAAGCCTTTAAGCAGAGTTCCTCCATGGCCTCTACTTCAATTCTTGTTCCCAGGTTCCTGATTTGAGTTCTTGCCTTGGTTTCCTCTGATGATGTACTGTAGTCTGTAAGTCAAATAAATCCTTTCCTCCCCATGTTGCTTTTGGTCATGGTATTTTATCACAGCAATAGAAAACAAACTAACAACCATCCCAATGCTTGATTTCATTAGTCTTTTTTTTTTCTTGAATGACTAGGGATGAAACCCAGGGCCTCATGCATGCTATGTGTTTCACCACTTAACTACAGCTCTAGCTAATATCAGTCTTTAATTGTAGCTATTGTAGTACATACAGTGATACTATAATGTTGATTTACATTATCCTGATGATTGTGTTGGTCTCTTCTGAACTTCTTTGACAAACCATCTGTTATTATTTTGTTTCTTCTTTTCTCATTGCACACCAAAGTTTCTTTACATACTTTTTGTTCATTGGTGATTTTGTTGTTGTTGTTGTTGTTTTTGAGATAGGATTTCCTAGTGTTTCTCTGGCTGTCCTGGAACTCACCATGTAGACTAGGCTGGCCTCAAACTCAGAGATCGGCCTGACTCTGCCCCCAGAGTGCTGGATTAAAGGTGTGCACTACCAGGCCTGGCTCTTTATATACTTTCAAAGTAAGTCCATTATCCAACCTATTGTCCTGCTTTTTTTCACTACTCTTCTTTCTTTCGTTTTTCTTTTTCTTTTTCTTTTTTTTTTTTTTTTTTTTGAGGCAGGGCCTGACTCTGTAGCCATGGTTATCCTGAAACTCTCTATGTATACCGAGAGAGCCTCAAACTCACAGAGATCTGCCTCCCAAATCCTGAGATTAAAGGGCTGCACCACCACACCCAGCCTTTTACTAATCTTTCTATTTGTTCTTTTATGGGCTGCACTTTGGTGGTTTGTATAAGAGGTAACTTCCTGAAATCAATACACAAGGAAACAGCAATAGTCACGGCTGCAAAGAGAAAAAAAGGCAGAGTGCCAGCCAGCCTCTGCAAGCAGATTTTCGTGGTTCCGTGTAGCCTGGCACCATGATTCGGGCTGATCGATAAGGGGTCGCCGGGGGCATAGACCCGAGGGCTGCGAACCCCCCTTTCCCACGTGACCACCTCATCCAAGGCATTTGTCACGCGGGCGACACCGTCGTGGGTGTGGCACAATGGAATCCTGCCTACAAGATATTCTGTTTCAATAGTGGCACAAATATTATATCACCCACTTTTTAATTGGATTTAAGGCCTAATCTGTGAGAAGGAACTCATACCTGACACCTTCAAGTGGCCAAGAACCCGAGAATAGATAGATTATGAACCTAGGGGAAATTCTACTATTCTGCTAATGGAACACAGCAACAAAATAACTCTACTGGTATATTTCTATACCCATGGATCTGAGCATCATTCAACCCTTTTCAGGGAGGCTTTTTCTTACAGTAGGTGGTATTTAACCAAGAGATCCACAACTGGACAGTGTGCAGAGAGTGGGAGATTTTGGAGCACTCAGCACTAAATGGGTATCTTTTGTCAAACCCACCCACCAAGAATCAGGGATCTTTCTGCCTCCTTTTCCATGGGGTTCCCTGAACCCTGAGTGGAAGAGATTTGATGGACACATCCCAATTAGGCCTGAGTGTTCCAAAGTCCCTCACTCTCTGTGTAATGTCTGACTGTGTATCTCTATGTTTGTTCCCATCTGCAGAAGGAGGAAACCTCTCTGATGATGGCTGAACCAGGTACTTACCTGTTAGTATAGCAGAATGTCACTAGGAGTCATTTCATCAATACTTTTTTTCTTTTTTTAGACCAATAGTATTTGGTTTTACCCTAGGTCCCTTGGCTATCTAGTCTCAGGTTCTTGGTCACCCAAGCAGTGTTGGGTAACACAAAATGGACCCTATGTTTTATTGTGTACTTTTAGTTCTTTTGGGGAGTGTGTTTTTTTTGTCTTATTGATTTTGTTTTCTTTTTAAATTCAGATTATCTGTTTTGATTTTCATTTTTTGTGTGTTTTATTGTTTTTTGATGTTTTTATTTATTTATTATTATTATTATTATTATTATTATTATTATTTGCTTTTTAAAAGAGAAAGTACATGAAGTTGGTTGGGTTAGGAGTTGGAAGATATCTGGAAGGAGTTGGGGAAGAATAAAGAATACGATCAAAATACATTGTGTGAAAAAATTAGTAATTTTTTTTAAAGTTTGAAAAAAGAGAAATCATTGTGATCTTTGTTGGGGTCCTAGAAGTTTGGGGGAATTTATGAATGATTTAGAGCAAAAAAGAACTTATGACTCAGAGGGACGAAGATTCTAGCGAAGAGAGAATGATAGTAAAAGTCCAGGAACTCATAAGCAGTCCACACACGCAGCCAACAGCAGCTGCAAGGAGGCAGTTACAGAAATTAGCCATTCCTACAAGAATTATCCAGGGACAAATAGAGTTTCTCATCAGGAGTCGGTGGTGGCAACCCCCTAACTTTAATCCTAGATATAATAATTATTTGGAGCCATTGCCCTTTATGGGAGCTTATGATAAACACGGGAACTGGTGGGTGAATCATAATAGTATGAAAATAGAATGGCATAAGTTACAGTTCATAGAAAGATTAGCTAGGTCCCAACCCCCCTGGTACCTTCTCACCCACAAGCAAAGGTTTAATATTTTCACACAAATGAAACCATGGTTAGAACAATGGTGGAAAGGGTTTAATTTTGATACAAAACAAAGGTTTAATAATTGTGTAGAAGAAAAACTTCAGCTAGGGCCGTAATGTTCTCTGTCTGGATGAGGAACCACAAAAGGGGAAATAGAGTCTGTACTCATGAGATCTGTTGATCATTTTGAGAGAATTTTGTTGCTACATCGTTGATTCTATGTTTAACACCCTACTGGCCGATTGCCATGCTTCCTCAAATGACTGCATAAAATTCACTGCTTGGTCTGAGTAAAATTGCAGCAGTTCCACAGCATACTCTGGTGTCTGTGTCTGTCTGTCATCGCTGAATCCCACTTATCCTGAGTACCTTCACCCCGTTCTCCCTCGGTCTGGTGACCCGACTGAGACCCAGTCCGCGGCACCATTATAGGTCACAGGATTTTCTTCCGTCTTCTCTTTTGGAATTTTAAAGTTTTAGGTTTTCTATCTAGGTCTATGAACCATTTTGAGTTAATATTTTAATATGATATAAAGTATGTTTGTGGTTTGTTTCTAAAATATTTATTTAAAATTAAATTATTTCTCACATTTTGACTTTTGTCAAAAATCACTTGTTCTAAGTAGACATGGTGTTACAAGCCCATAATCTTAACACTATAGAAACTGAAGTAGGAGGAACATGAGTTTGAGGCTAGCCTGGGATACATAGCAAGATTCTTTAAAAGTCAATTGTCCAGAAGGAAGAAAGCAGAAAGGCAGGCATTCGGGAGACTCAACCTTTCCTAAGGGACTGATGGTGTAGACAGCTAGGGTAAAGCATCCAATTAATGGGAAATCTCTCTATCAAGACAGCAATTGGATTAGCAAAATTGAAAAGCTCTCCCTTGACAATGCTGCTTTCCCTTTTCTGGCATATTCTGGAATCCCAGCAGTTTCTTTCTGTTTTTGTGAGGATGAGGACTATCCTTATTTGGGCACTACTTTGGATACCTATGATCAATTGATTGACAAAGTTCCTCAGCTGAACAAAATGGTTCGTGCAGCAGCTGAAGTGGCTGGTCAGTTCATTATTAAACTTACCCATGAAATTGAACTGAACCTGGACTACGAAATGTATAACAACAAAATACTGGCATTTGTGAAGGATCTGAACCAGTTCAGAGCAGATATCAGGGCGATGGGTCTGAGTCTACAGTGGCTGTATTCTGCTCGTGGAGACTTCTTCCGTGCTACATCTAGACTAACGACTGATTTCCACAATGCTGAGAAAACAAACAGATTTGTCATGAGGGAAATCAATGACCGTATTATGAAAGTAGAACATCACTTCCTGTCACCCTACGTCTCTCCAAAAGAGTTTCCTTTCCGACACATCTTCTGGGGCTCTGGCTCTCACACTCTCCCAGCTTTAGTGGAGAACTTGAAGCTTCGTCAGGGAAATATTAGTGCTTTTAATGAAACACTCTTCAGAAACCAGTTGGCCCTAGCTACTTGGACTATTCAGGGAGTTGCAAATGCCCTCTCTGGTGACATTTGAGATATTGACAATGAGTTTTAAATGTAACATAAACAGGGTAGTCTGTTTCTAGACTTGTACTGGATGTGCTAAATTTTCATTAGAGCTCTAATCTAATGTTAGAATTCTACCAATCTTGATACTAAATGTCTTTAGGCAGCAGCTTTTAGTGCAGGGTTGGACCTACACTTCAAGTTCCAGTGGATAACACTTTCCATGTTATGATAGCGTCTCAGATTATCTTTAGAATTTTGAGTCCTTTGTAATAACTTCCTCTTTGCATTATGGTCATGAAAATGTCGGAACCAGTTGTAAGAACATTGCTCTAGTCCTGAGGGCATCTGCTAGTATCTTTTGAAGTGGGAGGAAGAGGGATGCTGAGGGTCAACGGGAGCTGAGTGTGAGTCCCCATCTTCATCTGATCCTCATTGGGATTCTCCAGATGAGCTGTGTGCCCTTAAGGATTTTCTGGTTTCCATTTCCTAAATTAGACAGTTACTTTCAGAAGAGATGGGGTGTGTCTGCCAGGGGGTTGACATGGGTCCTTCTGCTGATGAGAGAAGTTTGCTTACTGCAGGAAGAGGCCTTACTGGTTAACCTTACGTTATTTGTGATGAGGAAACCAGAAGCCAAAGACTTCACGTTTTCTCTCCTGGCATCTGCCCAGTAGTGTTTAGTTCTTTGTTTTGTTTTGTTTTTTTTCCCGACATTTTCTGAAAAAGAACAAGTTTTAGACTCAGTTTGTCAGACTTTAAAGAACACACTGCCAAATTTTTGCCAAAGTGTTAGTCTTTGGGAGAAGCTTTCTATCATTTTGGCACTGAGATGTTTATTGTTTATTTATCAGTGACAGAGTTCAATATAAATAGTGGGTTTTTTATAGAAGATAATTATCGGAAGCAGTGCCTTCCATAATTGTGACAATTATATTGTCGTTTTCTTTTAATAAAGCAGCATCTGCTAATAAGACCCAACAGATACTGGAAGTTTTGCACTTATGGTCAGCACTTGCGGATTTAGGAGAAAGTCACAAGCCAGCAGGTTATAAGACAAGAACTAGAAGAGAATTGGATGTAAGAGGGATTTCTAATTCAGTCAGACTTTTAACTGTCCAGAAAAAAAAAGATAGTTCTCCTAGGTGCAGTGAGTTGTGGCCAAGTTAAAGATAAATGCCATTTAAAGGCTGTGGTAGTACTTACATATGCAAAATTTTACAGCTCAATTTATTCAAGATGTAACTCAAACTTAGTTTTGCAAAATTTCCAGTACCTTTGTCACAAACTTAACTCACATTATCGGGAGCAGTGTCTTCCATAATATATAAAGAACAAGGTAGTTTTTGCCTACCACAGTGTCTATATCGGAGACAGTGATCTCCATATGTTACACTAAGGGTGTACATAATTATTGGGAACAGTGTTTCCCATAATTTTCTTCATGCAATGACATCTTCAAAGCTTGAAGATCGTTAGTATCTAACATGAATTCCCAACTTCTTGTAACTCCTTAATTTTAGTTGCAGAAACATTTGTGTCATTAAGCATTTGGTGGGTAAAATCAATTGCTGTACAACAAAATCATTATTTCCAAGATCCATTTTCCCCCCAATTTAATGTGGGTGTTTTGTTATCTCTGGTTTCTCAAGGTTTTCTGTTTATGGAATAGAAGTATACATTTGTAATGTATGGTGATAAATGAATTGAACTATCTCCCTTTATTTGCATGTTATTTCCTAAATGTAGTTCAAGCAGGTTTGATTCCATTTTTGGCTTAAAGTAAGGGAATTTTGGAAGGTAGGGAGTAGGAAATAAAGGGTGTTGGGAAACAAAAACAAAAACAAAAAAAAGTCACTTGTCCAGAGATAGAATTTCTAGAATGGTGGAATTAGGACCTCATCAAATCCTTTCCTCCTAAGACTAAAAAAACTATATAAACATTTGTTCAAAACAAGCATTTTAGAACACTGGAAATTCACCAAAGGCACAACTAATTGGAAAGTGTTTATTGATGGGAAAACTAAAAAGCATTAGTAAGAATTGACATTTAAACTTGAAACTGCCTTCTATTCTCTGTTCAATGGCATAAAAGCTGTTAGCTTCCTATCACCATGACAACAGCATCAGGAAGAAAGCTTTATTTTGGCTCATGGTTTCCATCCATGGTTGTTTGCCCTGTGTTTAGACCTGTGGTGAAGCAGTACACTACTGCGACATGAGTATATGAAGGAGGCTACTGACCTCATGGCAGCCATGAAGCAAAGAGAATAATGGAGCTGGGGACTCAATATTTCCTGCAAAGGCATGCTCACAATGGTCCAAATTCTTTCTACCAGTCCCTACCTCCTAAAGGTTCCACCTCCTCCAAATATCACCACAAACCTAGTACCAAGCCATTCAAAATCAAGCCACAAGGAAGGTCATGAAGCCTCAATGAAACTAGAGGGAGCTGACCAGACTTGGAGTGCCAAAAATAATAGTAATATTAGTAACAAGTATTTGAAAAGAGTAACATTACAGCTTCCTGAGACTGCAAAGCTGAATTAATCAACAAACCAGAGGAAAAAAATCAGTAGAGAGCCGAGCGGTGGTGGCACACGCCTTTAATCCCAGCACTCGGGAGGCAGAGCCAGGCAGATCTCCGTGAGTTCGAGGACATCCTGGTCTACAGAGCGAGATCCAGGACAGGCACCAAAGCTACACAGAGAAACCCTATCTCAAAAAAACAAAAACAAAAACAAAAACAAAAAAACAGTAGAGAGAAAAAGCAATAATAAGCATTGATAAGTTCCCTTATATCTTAGGGGATGTGGTAGGCTTTGTTTATAATCACAAAATATTGAAGAGGGCCTGTTAGTGACTCACCTAGTGATAAGTTTCAGGACTTGTCTTAGTTAGGGTTACTATTGTTGTGATAAAACAAAATGACCAATGCAACTTGGGGAGGAAAGGGTTTATTTGGCTTACACTTCAGCATTGCTGTTCATCATTGAAGGAAGTCAGGACAGGAACTCAAACAGGGCAGGAACCTGGAGGCAGGCGCTGATGCAGAGGCCATGGAGGAGTGCTGTTTACTGGCTTGCTCCCTATGGCTTCCTCAGTCTGCTTTCTTATAGAACCAAGGACCACTAGCTAAGGGATAGCACCACCCACCATGGGCTGGGCCCTTGCTCATTGATTGCTAATTGAGAAAATGCCTTACAGCTGGATATCATCATAGGCTCCTTCATTTTTGTCACCAAAATAATAGATCTGAGAAAGATTTGTAAAAACAAACAGCGTGGAGCTGATATTTCCCATGAGCATTGGGGGTGCTGGCTAGACCATAACTCCACCTCCATTTCTCAAGGTGGGCCATGGTATCCCAACTCCATCTGCTCAGCATCCCCCAGAATACACTGCTGGTCTAGGGAAGGGTCCCTGGAGTTAGCCTCCTTGGGTCCTCAGCTTAGGAATATAGGGCTTGCTTTGTGGGTGGGTGGCAGAGGTCTCATGTGGTTTGAAGGAAATCTACTTCTGAAGAAAAAATAAAACTGCAGTTGGGTTTGTTACTGTGGTGTGCTTTCTTATACAGTCCAGGACCATCTGCCCAGGAGTGGCTCTACCCACAGTGAGCAGGCCCCTCACTCATCAACCATCAATCAGGTTGTTGGGACCAGGGATGGATGGAATAGAGGGACGAGTGGACAAACGAATGGATACACATGAACTGTGAACCAATGGCTGAGGGGCCCCCAACTTGATCAGGCCCTCTGAATGGGTGAGACAGTTGATTGGCTTGATTTGTTTGGGAGGCATCCAGGCAGTTGGACCGGGTCCTGTGCTCAGTGCATGAATTGGCTGTTTGAAACCTGGGGCTTAGTAGAGACCCTTGGCTCAGCCTGGGAGGAGGGGACTAGACCTGCCTGGGCTGAGTCCACCAGGTTGATCTCAATCCTCGGGGGATTCTTTGTCCTGGAGGAGATGGAAGGGGGGGGTGGGGGGGGGAGGGGGGGGGGGGGCTGCAGGAGGGAGAACGGGGAATCTATGGCTGATATGTAAAGTTGAATTATATTGTAAAATAAAATAAAATAAATTCAAAATAAATAAATAAATAAATAAATAAATATTATGACTAGTAAAAAAAAAAAAGAAAGAAAGAAAATGCAAGACAGGCTTACCCACAGGCATTTTCTCAATTGAGGTTCCCTCTTCCAAAGTGACTCTAGCTTATTTTAAAAAAAAAAAAAAAAAACTACCCAGGACAGGGGGTAAGAGAACAAACTCAAATGAGTGGAAGGGAAAAACAGAATGAAAGGAAACAAGAAGGAAGAAAAAGCTACAAAGTTCAAGGAAGTTAGTGGAGGGAAAGAACAGAAAGGAGGTAAAGGATGAGAAGGGAAAGGATGGAGAGTTGTAGGCAGAGAAATGAAGAGAAGGGAAGAACATTAAAAGAAGATGGAGTAAGTGAAGAGAGTGTGGGCAAATGAAAGGGATGGAAAAGAAAGTAGAATTGTTAAGGAAAGAAAGAAAGGTGAAGAACCAGGAAAGGGGAGCATTGGAAAGGGGGAAGGAAAGGATAGCAGTGGAGTGGGGGCAAGAGATGGAGTAGAAAGGGAAGAAAAAAGGTATAGAAAGGGAGTTTAGGAAGGAAAAGCACAGGAAAGGAGAGTAAAAACAAAAGAGAGGTAGAGAGAGGAAGAGAAGAAAACTAAAGAATTAGAAGTGGAGGTAAGTGAAGAGGGTTAACTGGGATAATGGAAAATAGTATAAAGAAAAAAAGAAGTAAATAAAAATGAAGGGAAGACTATAAAAGCAAAGAAAGTAAGTGGATGGGAGGGAAGGCATTGAAGGGATGAGGGAAGGAAGAAGTGGGAAGAATGTACAGGAAAGAAAAGGAAGACAAGAGAAAGAAAAGGATGGAGAAGGAAGACAAAGAAAAGGAGGATGCGAGGGAAAGAGTCAAAGGCCGAGAAAAGAGGGAGAGGGAGTTAGTAGAAGAGAACTTGAAAGTGTCAGTAAAGGAAGGGAAGCGACAGAGGGGAGAAGGGTGGAGGGAAGGCTGGGGAAAGAAAGTGCGAGGAAGCCTAGAAAAAAAGACTGAGAGGGGTCACGGAGGAGGGAGTGCACTTTATGAGAAAGGGATGGTGTGGAAGGGAAGAGAAGGAAAGGGAAGTGAAGAGAAGTGTGAGGAATGAAAGGAAGAGAATAGAGGAAAGAAGTGAAAGGGAAATGAATGGAGAGAAGGGAAAAGGGATAACTGAAATGAATGGAAGACAGAGCAGAAGGAAAATATAGAAGGACATTAAAACTAAGTAAAGGATATAAAGGCAAATAAAGTGAGTAAATGGGAAGCAGGATATAATGAAGGGTTGGAAAGAAGAAAAAAAGACAGGAGTGGACAGGAAGGGAAGTGGGAGGCCAAGGAATCAGGGAAGGGCAAGGTTAACATCCAAGGAAGTGGAAAGGTAGTAAAGGAAATGGAATGAAAGGCAAGAACAGGAATGGAAGAGGAATGTGGGAACCAGAAAAGGTGAAGTGCAAGAAAGAAATTGGACAGACAAGGAAGGCAAAGAAATAGAGAAAGAGAAGGATGTGGGAGAAAGGGGAGGAAAGAGGGAAGGAGGGAAGGGAAGGAAAGACAGGGTTGGAAGCTATAGGACAGGACTGGAAGGAAAGAGAATGGAAGAAAAGGGAAAGTGGAGGACATGAAGAAAGGCTTCTCAAGGGAAGAGAAGGGGAAGGAAGTCCATCTTTCAGTGTTCCATGACTTACAGCATTTGGGTTCTTGGTTTTGTGGGGTTTTTGTTTTGTTTTGGTTGTTTGTTTGTTTGTTTGGTTGGTTGGTTGGTTGGTTGGTTTGGTTTTGGTTTTTCGAGACAGGGTTTCTCTGTGTAGCAGTCCTGGCTGTCCTGAAACTAGTTCTGTAGACTAGGCTGGCCTCGAATTCACAGAGATCCACCTGCCTCTGCCTCCTAAATGTTGGGATCAAAGATGTGTGCCATCACTGCCCGGTCCAGTTTTGTGTTGTTTTTTAAGATTTGTTTTAGTTATTATCACATATGTCCATGGAGGGATCTGAACTCTTGTCCTCTAAGTATGTGCTTTTAACCACTGTGCCATCTCTCCAGCTTTGGTTTTCTTTTTCTAAAATCAATTATTTCTTGCCTTTTATATTTTGTATATGTATGGATATTTGGTCTACATATGTGTCTGCGCATCACATGTGTGCCTGGTGGGTGCTTGCTGAGGCCATCAGAGGTGGTCCAGTCCCCTGGGACCAGAGTTACAGGTTGTTGTTAGATCTGAATGAAAATCCCAAGCAACCCAAAAGGACAGGTCCACTAACTAGGTCCAAAATGACAGTCTTTGCTCAGCTCACACCAGGCTGATTATAGGATTGCTGGCAGATACTTTCTGCATTCCTCAGGAACCTGTGAGCCAGGTTTCTGTCTGTCAGGAAGAGTCATTTCCCTCTGTTCCCTTAGATGAGGCTTCTGGCTCCCTATTGACATGTACCTATGGTGCATATCAAAGCTGATGCTAGCTAGCCTCTGGTCCCTATTCACACACATTCATACATCTCAAAGACTACTTCAGCATCCTGGCTCTTCACATCTCCTCCTGTACCCTAATAATCTCCCAGGCAGCTCCAGTTCACAGACTTGCCCCACCCCTCGGCTACTCATCCTTCTTATAACCCGCATGATTTTTCCACAACTCCCATCTCTCTATACCACCCCACATAGCCTTGGAAGTTTGAGATAAACTTTTCCTTTTCCACTTACAGAGTGGCCATTTTAGTGGTTTCTTTACTGTGGCCCTCACTTAGAGTTGTGAGCCACTATGTGAGTGCTGGGGATCGAACCCAGGTCCTGTGGAAGAGCAATCAGTCTTTTCAACCCCTGAGCAATCTTTCCAGGCCCTGTTTTCCTTTGAGATTCAGTTCTATGTTGTTTCAAACTGATCTCCACATCAACCTTTTGCTTAGTGCTCATAAGTATCCTGACTACATTTGTTTGGAGGGTCATTATATTTTTCAGTTCCAAATTTCCCTTGTTTCTTAAAATTTGTATCTTATGTTTGCTGATGCCTTCTTTGTTGAAACTTTTTATCATTTATTTCAAGTTTGTTCATATTTGCACCCTGGGACAATTTTATAATGTATGTTTCCACATTTAAAAATAATTCTAAATAATTTTGGTGTCCACATGTATTGTATTTTCCATTCAATTTGGAGTCTTTCTGATTTGTAGTAAGATGCAGTGATATTCTTTTTTATTATCATTGCTTTAAAGAACATATAAAATATTGGGGTTTTATGGAATTTTCATACATAAATACCATTTTGTTCATGTTACCTCCAAAGCACCTTCCCTCTGCACTGTCTGGTCCCCTTTCTTCCCTCAAATAGTCCCCCTCCCGCTTTCATGTCACACACACACACACACACACACACATTTTTTAAGATCGTGAAACTTCTAAAGAGGCCATAACAGTCATTGTATATGAAAGATAGTTAGTAGGACTACAAAACAACCAGGCATTAAAAGAACAACCAAAATATAAAACAAAAAAATTCCCCCAAAACAAAGACAAGCAAAAGTCAGGAATACCATAATCCCAGTACAGGACCATCAGAATCTAGGCATCATCATAGAGACCAAAGCCGCTCTTCTGGTGACTAGAGAGGTTCAACAGAGTAATGGAGCTGATCAAGCATCAACAGACATCTCTATGAGGACTCATGAGGTCAAAAGCATCATGCTGAGGTGGCTAATGTGACATCATTTGAAACCATGACAAGTTGTTGTTATTGTTTTATTTTGTTTTTACCATGGTGAGGTCTAATGAAGGCTGGAGTTCCTGAGGTTAGTACACTGCTCTAGGGGACAAGTAAACATCAGCATATGCAGAGATAGATGGGTAAAAGGGCTAATAGTGTGATAAAGACTGTTTTATGTGTATGTGTGCAGCATGTGTCTAGGTGAGCATGTGTATGGAGGCCAGAGGTCAACCTCTGATGTCAGTCCTCAATTTTTTTTTATTAAGAAAAATTTTTTCATTCATTTTACACACCAAACAAAGATACCCCTGTCCCCTCCTCCCACCCCCTCAGTATCCCCCCTCCCATCCCATCCACCACTCCCCCCCACAAGAAGGCAGGAGCCTCCCATGGGGAGGCACATCCAGTAGAGGCAAGTCCAAGCCCTTCCCCCTGCCTCAAGGCTGCAACAAGGCGTCCCATCATAGGTAGTGGGCTCCAAAAAGCCTTCTCATGCACCAGGGATGGATTCTGATCCTACTGCCAGGGGGCCCTCCAAGCAGATCAAGCTACACAACTGTCTCTCCATGCAGAGGGCCTAGTCTAGTTCCAGGCAGGCTCCACAGCCATTGATCCAACTTTCATGAGTTCCCACTAGTTTGGTTTGGTCATCTCTGCAGGTTTTCCCATCATGATCCTGATGCACTTGCTCATAGAACCCCTCTTCTCTCTCTTTGACTGGACTCCTGGAGCTCTACCTGGTGTTTGGTTGTAGATCTGTGCATCTGCTTCCATAAGTCATTGGAGAAAAGCTCTGTGATGTCAGTCTTCAATTTAAAAAAAAATTTATTACGTGTGTGTGTGTGTGTGTGTGTGTGTGTGTGTTGCTTGTTAATGAGTGCACCTGTGCCATGGTGCATCTATGGAGCTCAGAGTACAATTTGTATGAGTTGGTTCTCTCCTACCATGTGGGTCTTAGGGATCAAACCCAGCATTAATATTACAAGTACACACCACCATGCTGGTCTTTTATGTGAGTGTTAGGGATCAAACTCAGGTCCTCCTCATGCTTTTGAGGCAAGCATTTTACCAATGGAGCTATCTCCTCAGTCCTAAGACAAACTACATTTAGCAGTAGCTAATAGCTAACCAGCAAAGAAAGATTAAAGGTTAATGTGGAGTAGGTAGACACTGGGCTAAGTTTTCATGAAGATCAAACACTGTACCTATATATAAGTTTAGCAGACATAGCAGAAACACTAATATACAATGGAAGATGTTTTAATTAAGAAACATGAAAGTTGGGCAGTGGTGGCGCTTGCCTTTAATCCCAGCACTTGGGAAGCAGAGGCATACCGATCTCTGAGTTAAGGCCAGCCTGGTCTACCGAGCTAGGTCCAGAACAGACAAGGCTACACAGAGAAACTCTGTCTCAAAGAGAAAGGGGAGGGGGGAGAATGAAGGAAGGAAACCGGGAGATGGTGGCACACGCCTTTAATCCCACTTTAATTTCAGCACCCAGGAGGCAGGGGCAACATTGTTTATAGACAGCGTAACCTACAGAGTAACCCTGTCTCAAAAAACTAAAAAGGAAAGAAGGAAGAAAGGAAAGAAGGAAGGAAGGGAGGAAGGAAGGAAGGAAGGAAGGAAGGAAGAGAAAAAAAGGAAGGAAAGAAACATGAGACAGATATTTTAACTAAGAAATATGAGGCAGTTGACATGTTGAGCCTAATAGGTAGTGGTAGGCTGTGAAGTACAGAGCATGCTCAGTGCTAGGGCACTACTACATTTGTGATTGGGCTTATAAGAGTTAAAGACCCTATAATTCATGGCTATTAGGTGATCAGCAAGGTGAGGCTAATGTGGACTCTGCTACTGGGTTAGGAGCTTGTAGAGGTCAAAATCTCTGCTTTGAACATGGGGGTAAAGCTCAGTTGGTAGAGTGCTATAGCCGAGTGTGCACAAAGTCCTGAGTTTGATCTCCAGAACCACATGAAAACTAGGTGTGGTGGCACATGCCTGTAATCCCAGCAATTATGAGGTAGAGGCCAGAAGAACAGAAGTTCAAGGTTGTCCTCAGCAAGTTTGAGGCCAGCCTAGGCAACAGGAGACCCTATCTCAAAAAAGAAAGTTGGGGAGCCAGCAACAATATGGCTCATAAGATAAAGGTGCTTGTTGCCAAGCCTGCCAAGCCTGAGTTCAATCCCTGGGAGGGGAGAACAAGCTTGTTGTCCCCAAACATCCCATGTGTGTTGTGGCTTACACTCCCCAACACAGTAAATAAATATAACACATTGTGGGGGCCTTTGGGATGTTGAAAACACCCTACAGTTTCAAGGCATGGTGGCACACACCTGTAATTCCAGAATTCGGGAAGTAAAGGAAGAAGGACCTCAACTATACAGTAAGTTCAGGCCCAGCATGGGCTATATGAAACTAAAAATTTTAAAAAAAGGCAAGGCAAAAAAGATGGCTCAGTGGATGAAGGTGTTTTACCCTGACAACCTATGCTCAATCCCCAGAAAAGCTGAAGGTTGCCATGTGGCCCACAGACACCACATTCCTCAACAAAACAAAACAAAAATTAAATTGCTCAGGATAGTCACACACGGGCAAACAGCATTAAAGCATTTAGAGATAGAACTCTGCAGATACTATCATGACTGGTAGCACAAACAATGTAATGATGATTGCCTGGGACCATCCCATCCTGAAGATCCATGAAATTTTAATGACCCTTGGGGTAGGATCCATGTGGCAAGGTCAGTTATAATCAGGAAGAAAGTGACAGATTATAACCGGGGACAAGGAATGCCTCAAAACATAGGAGAGGACTTGGAATACACTAGCTCAAAATTGTAAAACATGAGGACAAACTTCATGCAGCAACAACCTTCAGTTGTTAGCTAGTATACCTGTAGAATGGAGTAGCAAACACAAGAGCCTTAATGAACATATAGATACAGGGGTCGGGGTGAGGTGAGGAGGGGGCGTCGATGGAACGAGAAAGAAGGAAAAGGAGCCATGACCGCCCAGTTAGGAGGCAAGGCGGGAAGTGAGGGGTGGTAGCCCGACCCCCACCCCTTAGGCCCAGGGAGAGGCGAGGATGGACTTACAGACATGGGGCTCTGGAGCAGCAGCCACAGCCACCACCACTGCCAGAGGACTCATCCCTGAGCCCCATTGCGGCCCCCTGGGTGAGCCCTGTTGCAGCAGGCTGTGCTCTGTTGCAGTTGGCTGTGATGTGAGCAGTCAGAGGCCGTCTCCAGAAGAGTTTACAAATGAAAACTAAGAAAATGTCTTTGTCTGGCCTAGATAACAACAAACTAGAGGCTCAGGAGATAATATGCAGACCTGGTTGAGGATTCTTGTTTAGGATTCTGCTTTGAGGCACACCGGGCTGTCAAATGTGGCTACTTCTTTCTGGATGATATGGATCCTGAGAGCATGAAGGATTTTGAGATCATGGACCAGCCTAGCTTAGACATTTTGGACAGGTTTTCAAGCAGTAAAAGAGCAAGGAGTGTGTTTGCCCCAATTGCAGCCATGGTATTGCTGCTTCCCGCCTTGCCCCCACCCCACACACACCTGGAGAAGTGCCTGGGAATGAACGGGTCATGACAGCAATCAAAACGCCAACCGTCAGATTGCCAATAGCAACAATATGAACACATCTGAGAGTGACCAAGAAGACAATGATAACTTCAATGACAATGGCTGGTCCTATAACTCAGAGAAGAAAGCCAAGGAGAGAAGATCAGACAAGAACCCTAATTCCCTTCAAAGATCAAGTCTTTAAAACACAAAACTGGGTTCTCTGTACTTCTGCATCAAACATCCTTCCCCTTCTTTTTCTCCTTCGGAGGAACTTAGCAACTCGGATCCTTTTAGGTACAGCAACTCAACTTGGATCACCTACAAGACCTTGGGGCCAGAAGAGCTGCGGAGCCTACTCACAATGCAGTGAGTCTTTGGCTGAGTGTCTTAGGGTTTCTATTGCTGTGAAATGACACTATGACCACAGCAAATCTTATAATGGAAAGTATTTAGTTTGAGTGGCTTGCTTACAGTTCAGGGGTTCAGTCCATTATCATTATGACAAGGAGCATGGCAGCATGCAGGCAGATGTGGTGCTGGAGTAGTATCTTAGAGGCTTATATCTTGCAGGCAACAGGAAGTTGACTGAGTCACTATCCTGAGCATAGGAAACCTCAAAGCTCGACCCCCAGTAACACACTTTCTCCAACAAGGCCATACCCACTCCAACAAAGCCACACTTCCTAATAGTGCCACTCCCTATGAGATTATGGGGGCCAGTTACATTGAAACTACCACACTGAGAGAGCCCTCTCTCCCAACCCTCACCCAGGCAGCATAGCCTGGCATATGGACAGCTGCTGGGGGTTTGGACTTGGGAAGCTTGGTAGGCCAGGCAGGCAAAGGATCCAGTTATGTGCGCCTGGGGGGTGTCAGGGTTCTCTGCAATGAAGCATGACCCCTTGGCATGCAGAACACAGATCTGGACATATGATGCCTTGGACATAAGTTTGATGGGGAGGTGTTTTTCCTGTTTATTGAGTGAGTTACTGGATGTCCAGTGAGTCTGGGGACCTAACCTGGACACTGTGTCAGGACACTGCTGCTCCCCACCCCAGGAACTGGACTATGCCTTGCCGAGGGGCATTGTGGCTACCCAGGTGGCTTTTGTTCGGAAGCTGAGGCCAGAGGGGGCCTCCCCTGGCTGCCTTCAGCAATGTATATGGTCCAGTGCTTGGAGCTGAGGGGCAGGGATGGTGAGTCCTGTCTGTGTGCAGAGTCCTATCAGATGTCCTCAGTCCCCAGGGTGGACAGGCAGAGTGCTGTCTGCTGAGATGGGCGTCCAGAACTGCCTCACGGGGCAGCCCTTCCCCTCAGTCCCCATGGGCCTCCTTGGCTGCAGGAGCTGTTCTTTTGTTTTTGGGGGTCAGGAAAGGGCCTCCATCCTCTACAGCTTCAAGGAATGGGAAGGGGAGGGTAGGAAGAGGGAACCTGTATCAGAGTGGCCCCCTGCGCTCCCTGCCCCAGAGCTGTGAGGACAGCCCAGGTGAGAGGGATGGTGCTGCTTTATTTGAAATGTTTCTTACCTCATTCCCTAGCCCAGGAAGGGGCCCAGCCTCATCCTCCTGGGGTGGCCCCGTGTTCTCCCCGCCCCCATCTTGCCCCCCAGCTCTGCCCTGCTGGGGCAGCCTGAGTTCCCAGCTGCTGCTTGCCACCCCTTCACCTTGACCAGCTTTGTTTCCTCTCAGCGCTTCCACCTCTAAAGCCTGCCCTGTTCCCCTCCCTTGCCGCTTTTAAGTTATTTATTCTATACTTGTGGTTTTGGGCTCTGAGGAAAACCCCTAATCTTGTGCCTCTCTCCCTTTGCTAGGAGTAGGGTGAGATGAGAAGGTAGTCTCTGCCCTAGGTTGTCAGCAGGGGTTGGAGGAGTGCAGTTGCCCCTCTGTGGGACTGTCATGCCAGGGCACCCACCTACCTGGCTTACATCCTGAAGAGATGTACTGTCCCACCTCCCAAGTAGGTGGTATGCCTTGGAACTGAGCTGGAGGACCTGGGCATGGGCTGGAGTACAGCTGGCTGACAGGAACGGGGTTGACCCTGAGCCAAGTTTTCCGGCACTTGCTATACAGGTCCCCTCTCTTCCCAGGAGAAGCCACTCCCACATTGGGTAGCTAGTACCAAGGACTGGTTGGACTGATTTGGGTTAGAGACCCTAGAGGGTTAAGGAAACAACAGAGCTAGGGTTGTAGTACACTGTCTGGTACCCTAGTCTCCCCTGGGGTTTTTCTGATTGTGGCTGATACTATTTTTTAAAAAGTCAAACCAATTGTGACAGGAGTTAGAATAAATCCTAGAACCTGGAAAAAATGAACATATATCTCTAAAATGGACCAAATCAGGGGTTAGAGAGATGTCTCAGTGCTTAAGAGTACTAGTTGCTCTTCCAGAGGACTCAAGTTCAATCCCTTGCACTCACATAGTAGCTCACAACTGTCTGTAACTCCAGTCCCAAGGGATGTGATGCCTTCTTCTGGCCTCTGTAAGTAGCATGCACTCATGTGATGCACAGGCACACATGCAAGCAAAACACTGATACACATAAAACTTAAAACAAATTTTAAGCTGGGTGGTGGTGGTGCACACCTTTAATCCCAGCACTCGGGAGGCAGAGACAGGTGGATCTCTATGAGTTCGAGGCCATCCTGCTCTACAAAGTGAGTTCCAGGAAATGCACAAAGCTATACAGAGAAACCCTGTCTTGAAAAACAAAAACAAAAACAAACAAAAAACCCAAAAAACAAATTTTAATTAATCAGATTACTTCCTTTGAAGAAAATCCAAATTTAAACCATGAGGTAGCTGCTAAGGCTCACAACTAACCACTCATAAAGAGTCCTGTCCCTATAGGTCTCAATAGCAGCAAGCTGGAATGTAGGAAGCCTCACAAGGTTTGGGGATACTGAAATGGACAGATCTAGATTGAGATATAATATGAAAATATTTGGAATAAAAAGAAAAGTGAACTTCTTGACATTTGGGGATGGTATGTGACAGACAGATGCCAAGGATAGCAAAAGTCAAAACTGGAACAATCAGGACTCCTGTATCTAAACAGAAAGCACCAAAATTCATAGGGCTATTTCTATTTGAGAACTAAAAACAACACATAGTTCATTGAACTATCATACTAAGACCTATATATAAAATTATAAGGAAGTCACAGGACATCCTCTGAGGAAAAGAGCAGGAACAGGCAGTAAAAAATTAAAGATTATGCCCATACCTAGCAAAACCTGCATTATTCAACACCTAATGCTGTGTCAAGATTAGAAATCATGATTAGCCAGGCAGTGGTGGTGCAAGCCTGTAATCCCAGCATTCGGAAGGCAGAGATAGGCGGATCTCTGTGAGTTCCAGGCCAACCTGGTCTACAAAGCAAATTCTAGGACAGCCAGAGCTGTTACACAGAGAAACCCTATCTTGAAAAAAACGCAACAAAAAAAAGAAAGAAATCATGATTATGATATCCAGTTATTATGGATGCAGACCATTGAGCCCACCTGACATAATTTTGTTCCACAAGGATTTTGGACAACTAAATTTCCATATGCAGCAAAAATATGCCATCTTAAATGTATAGTTGGCTAACTTATGAGACTTTAAAACAAGTGTTGAGACTTATTACAACCACACACACAAAATCCATCAATCAATCTTTCTTTCAACATTTCTATAGTCATTCTGTAACCTATACACTATCTATCTATCTAATCTATTCATCCATCCATCCATCCATCCACTTATTGTATGCTTTAAGAGTTAACATTAGCCAGGCGGTGGTGGCGCAAGCCTTTAATCCCAGCACTCGGGAGGCAAAGGCAGGTGGATCTCTGTGAGTTCAAGGCCAGCCTGGTCTACAGAGTGAGATCCAGGACAGGCTCCAAAGCTACACAGAGAAACCTTGTCTCGAAAAACCAAAAAAAAAAAAAAGAGTTAACATTAGTAACTAAAATCAGAGTAAAGAACTTATGTTTGGCTGGGTGGTTGTGGCACACACCTTTAATCCTAACACTTGGAGGAACTCACAGAGATCTCTGAGAGTTCAAGGCCAGCCTGGTCTACAAAATGAGTTCCAGGACATCCAACGCTACACAGAGAAACCCTGCCTCAAAAGAAAATAAATAAATAAATAAATAAATAAATAAATAAATAAATAAATAAATAACAAAAAAGCCATGTTTGCCTGATATCAAGAGAAATTGGGACTCTCTAGCATATATATATATAAAACTTGTGAATTTATTATTCAAATTCTGGCAGACAAATATGTCTATGTTTCTGGTGTAGCACTCATGACAGTATGAGAGTAAAGTCTGTATAATAATTTTTCAAGAGGAAAATGATCCTGGGTTAAATGTAGAAAATAATGAAAAGAATTAAGATGGTGATTATGTATGTAAAACCAAAGGAATATTGCTCACATAAAAATAGTTTTATGGAAGCCTGAGTCTAATTCCCAGAATCCACATACAAGTGGAAGAAGAAAACAGACTCTACAAAGTTGTCCTGATCTCCATGTGAGTTTTATAGCACATGTACCCACTCACCCATAAACACACACACACACACAATTTTAAAAATGGTTTGTGCACACAGATACCATATTACATTTCTATTTTGAAATATCTATGCATGTTTATACATAGACATGTAAATGAACAAACTTGTTAAAAATTTAGAGGACTGATAATAAGTAATGATGACTGTGGAAAAAGGAAACTTTCTCACACTGCCCTTTACACTATAATGTATACAACTTAAGGCAGGAAAAGTCCAATAATTAATAAAGCTGAAAACCTTCTGCATCAATTAGAGCCCAAGCGGGAAACATAACAGTTGTTTTTTTGTTTGTTTGTTTGTTTGTTTTGTTTTGTTTTGTTTTTTTTGGTTTTTTGAGACAGGGTTTCTCTGTGTAGCTTTGCGCCTTTTCCTGCAACTCACTTGGTAGCCCAGGCTGGCCTCGAACTCACAGAGATCCACCTGCCTCTGCCTCCCGAGTGCTGGGATTAAAGGCATGCGCCACCAACGCCCTGCCTTAACAGTTGTTTTAACACAGAGAACCTACTTCAAATAATTTACTGGCTATGAAATTGTTAGCCACACAAACATATGAGAACATTTAGGATATCAGGGAAGTAGCAACTGCAGAAAGCCACTGGGCAAGGGCAGTAATGTCATGGGGATGAGTGGTACAGAGTTCCCTTTGTAGGTTCGTGTTCTCATAAATAAAAGAATTTTAAAAGGCACAGAAAGAGCTCAAGGACAATTTATTGGAGTCTGAGAAAAAACACAGCAAACAAGCTGTAGATCTCAGCAGCTGACAGGAGACTGAAAGAGGGAAAGGAGAAAGCTACACTTTCAACAGAGCACAAGGGGAACCCACTGCAGAGAACAAAGAGAGTGACCAGGGTCACCTACAACATTACCCTAGATTGAAGCCCCAGTAAGAGAATATGTTAGAGATTTGTGCCCTTCCCTTCTGCTTTGAAAACAAGGATCCTAAAACAATGGACCCCCAAGAACCCCATGTTGAGAGAAGGGAAAAACTAAAAGGCACTGGTGTGCAAACACCAGAGAAGGAACCTGTCTTTGGGGAAGAGATTTCCTATAGTTTTGACAGCTTATCTCGGTTAACACATGCATAGCTTCTGGCTTTTCTTTCATTTCTTCTACAAAACTACAGTGATGCTACAGGAAGGGTGGAAGGGAACTAGGAGTCTTTCTTGCTATGGGATTTGCTCAAACATTTAATAAATCCATTTCCTTTACCAGTCTCTAATGTCTTTTTAAATACATGGAAACCAAGGCAGCAGGTTTAAGGGCCAAGCTGCCCAGCAACCCTTTGTTCTTTGTAGTTTTTATTGAAGGGACACAAAACTGTCATCTTTTCAAGGTGACATGGGCCTTGGGCATGAAGGCAGAACTCTACCCTTTGAGGCCAACCATGGAGAAAATGTTTAACTTTAATATCACTTGGGTAAACCTTATAGTCAGCTAAGAGTTGCTTTGGGTGACCTAGAATTCACGATATTTCTAAAATAATAATAATAACTACATGTATTTTGCCAGTTTACCTTCTAGCTTTGTTAGTTTGGGCCAAAGAAGCAATAAATAATATCTATTGCTGTCTGATTACATTTTGATTTCATTACCTTTGGAAGAGTTTAGAGCCCCTGCCTGTCACTGGTTCATCTTTAACGTTGCAATTCATTACAAGCAGCTTATGGACTGTTATCCCTCATTGAAAGGCCAGTGCTAGTTGATTTTTTTTTGTATAAACATGGAAAGCCAGTGCTTGAAAATTAATGACAAATACCTTAAAGATTTTTCTATTATAGTCTCTGAGTTTAAGTACAGCCTGGTCTATATCATGAGTTCCAGACCAGCCAGAGCTACATAGTGAGACCCTGTCTCAAAAGAACAAATGTTTTAAATTTCTTATCTATCAGGCAATTATTGACCACTGACCAGGCCATTTTTATCAGAGGCAGCTAACATGTTCTTATGTCTGAAATGGTTCCCGGAAGTAGATGCTGCAGAGGATCCTTTCTTTCTCTTTCTGCCTAGCATCCGTTATCAGTAACAAAGGATGAAATCAGAATTATTTAAAAGTAGAAGGAACATGCTTGTGATACCAAGACTTGGAAGGGAGATAGCTACAGGATGATCCTGAGTTCTAAGCCAGCCTGTGCTATAAAATGAGACCCTACCTTTAATTAAAAAATAATAATAATTAGAAGGGTATGGGAGGGGTCCTACATAGCTAGGGCTCACAGGTTTAAGGTGGTGACATCATTCAGCTGATGCTTATCTCAAGAAGATGCAATACCACAAGGCTGGTTCTTTCAGAGTTGAGCATCTGATGAAACTGCCAACAGGAACTCCTCTGTCCCTGTGTAGAAGTGATTCTGGGAAAACATTTGGATGAACAAGGAGCTTATGGGAAGGGGAAAAGATCAAGTCCCTTTGTCTTTAGCCCAAAGTATATATCTAGTATCTATTTTTCTTTTTTCCTTTTTTTTCCAAGACAGGGTTTCTTCATGTAGTCCTGGTTGTCCTAGGCTTTGTAGACCAGCATGGCCTCAAACTCAGAGATCTACCTGCCTTTGCCTCCTGAGTGCTGGGGTTAAAGGCATGTGCCACCACTGCCTGGCTGTATCCAGAATCTTATTAGCCTAGTTCCAACAGGTAGCAGCTGACAAGGCAGAATATGTTTCAGAGTAACAAAGCACACTCTAGAAGGGTGGACTTACAGTAAGAACAGAATAGCTTAATAACTGGCACAAGACCTAAAGTTACCAACAGGGACAGATCTTAGGAAGGTAACGTCAATTGAAAACAAGCCAACTGCTAAGCATTTAACTACAATGTGACACCATTTCTGTAAAAAATTAACAAGACAATATAGTATTATTCATTGCAGGCTCCATACGATATCAAAAAAAATCTCACAGTAGATTCAAATTTTAAATGTTTGAGGAAGTATACATAAATATTACCACCTTAAAACAGACAATAGCTTAAACATAAAACTTTAGCACAAGAAAAGAGTTAACAAAATTGAAAAACCAGCTGAGTAATCTGAGAGAAGATATTTTAACACATGAATGAGAACTTTATATGCTTACATGTTAAACAATAACACCAACAACAACATTTAAACCAGAGAGTAAAAGATAAAGTTCTCATTAGGAAACAGTGAACAAAGGATATAAGCAATCAGTACAGATTTAAAAAAATATTCAAATGGCTAATCATCATACAATATGTTCAACTTCATCACTGAATTGAGAAATACAAATGAAAAAAGCCAGACAGACTGTTTTGCCCACCTGTTTTCAAAGCACTCAGAAGACTATGGCAAAAGTTCAAGGCCAGCCTGGGCTACAAAGTATCTCCAAAAAAAAAAGCAAGCAATAATGAGCTATTCCCTAAAGGGATCAGACACATTTTTATTCCAGTCTAAATACCACACAGTGGCAAATGTGCTTTGCATGTTCTGCTTGATTAGATGCCCCTAGGGGCTTGACCCAGTGTTGGGAGTGAGGGACTCTTCAAGGAGAAGCTTTCTCCAATGCACAAAGCAAGGATCGGCCCAAGTGAGTTCTCTGGTGTTCTGTGAGGTGGGCTTTCCGACAGAAGCCCTTTCCACATTCCTGACATTCAAAAGGCCTCTCTCCTGTGTGAATTCTCTGATGCTCAATGAGGCGCACTTTCACATAAAAAGCATTTCCACACTCACTACATTCATAAGGCTTCTCACCAGTGTGAGTCCTCTTGTGTTGACGAAGGGATTTCTTCATGCTAAAGATCTTCCCACAGTCACTACATTCATAGGGTTTCTCTCCTGAATGAATACGCTGATGCTCAATGAGACGAGCTTTCACATAGAAAGCATTTCCACATTTATTACATTCATAGGGCTTCTCTCCGGTATGGATTCTCTGATGGATTCCCAGAGATGAGTGTACCCTGAAGGCTTTCCCACATTCATTACAATGATAGGGTTTTTCACCTGTGTGAGTTCTTTGATGATTATTTAGAGTCATTTTCATTCGGAAGAATTTCCCACATTCTCCACACTCATAGGGTTTCTCACCTGTGTGAATTCTTTGATGTTGGTTTAGGGATTTCTTTGCTCGGAAGTTTTTCCCACAGTCCCCACATTCATAGGGTTTCTCCCCTGTGTGAGTTCTCAGGTGCTGTGTGAGAGATATCTTGACACGAAATGTCTTACCACATTCATTGCATTTATAAGGCCTCTCGCCAGTGTGGGTTCTCTGGTGGATTGTGAGGGTTGCCTTCTCAGAAAAGGTTTTCCCACATTCAGTACATTCATAGGGCCTCTCTCCTGTGTGTGTTCTGCAATGTAGAATGAGTTGTGACTTCCTGCCAAAAGATTTTCTACATTCATGACATTCAAAGGGCTTTTCTCCCATGTGAGTTTTCTGATGAGCAATGAGGTATGACCTTGCACTGAAAGTCTTTGTACATTCACCACACTCATAGGGCCTCTCCCCTGT
This sequence comes from Peromyscus nudipes, assembly GCA_902168325.1. Classification (NCBI taxonomy): domain Eukaryota; kingdom Metazoa; phylum Chordata; class Mammalia; order Rodentia; family Cricetidae; genus Peromyscus; species Peromyscus nudipes. Next base: position 5,908 of record CABHPH010134993.1, on the reverse strand, counting down.
ATGTGTTCTCAGATGTTCAACAAGGTTAGATTTCCTGCAGTATACCTTTCCACATTCATGACATTCAAAGTTTTTATCTCTGGTATGAGTCCTTTTATGTTGAACAAAACCTGTTTCTTCATGGAAGTCTTCCTCACATCTGTTATAATCAACATTGTGATTCAAAGTTTGAATACTCTGATACTGAAATATGTTGTTCTCCAGCACAAGGGCATTACCCCCAATTGAACTGTTGCCACATAGCAGAGACAGAGGTCCTTTAAAAACAAGATGTGTGTCATTCATTCATGTAAAATCCCCAAATTGCTTCCCCGTCATAATATAAAATACTTAACATAGTCTTATAATGCTATAATTTGCAGCTAGACACAGTAATTCAAACCAGTAATCTCAGTAATTGGGAGACTGAAGCAGGAAGATCACAAGTTTCAGGACAACTTGGGCTATATGGTGAGACCTGTCTCAGAAAAACAACAAAAGAGAAAAAAGAAAAGGAAAGAAAAAAGAAATCCACCTACAATTTGCCCCCTTGCTAATTCACAGACCTCTTCACTAGTCCCAGGATACATTTCTCAGGTAAGGATCAACATTCACAATTCTCTGCCTAGAACACACCAAATCTACATAGCTCTGTCTCTCACTTCACTGACATTTGTACACTAATGTTGACCTCACCAAAAACCTTTCCCTGGATATAGTCCCTAAAAGTGCACATCAATGGCTGTCTATCTTAATTTGGACTGCTTTTCTTTTCATCATCCAAAACACCAAAACATTACATATTTGTTTGTTTCTGGATGCCTTCCCTCACTAGATTGCAAGCTCCAAGAGAACAGAGATATTATTTATTCACTGCTGGATCCCAGTACCTAGAATGTGACCAGCACACATTTGACAGTCCTTTAAGTTTTGGTAGATAATTAAGTGAATATATGAACAGATGCCTGAATCAGAAGACATCAACAGCAATTAAGAAATGGAAGAATAGGGCTGGAGAGATGGCTCAGCCGTTAAAGGCTAGGCTCACAACCAAAAATATAAGAAATGGAAGAATAAATTTCTAACATGAGGCAGAGATCAGTAAGTGCAACAGATAACATTATAAACATCAAAATACACTAGTACTAAGATGTGAGCATAATATTGGGGTAGATAATTTCGTTTAGTAATTTAATTTACTGAAGCATGTAAACTTTCTGTCCTTATTTCAAAGAGCCCAAGGCTCTAAAACGATTCCTGAAAAATATTACATAAGGATGCCCTTTGACCTAAATTCCTGGGGTCTGGCTTCCCATGTGTTCAGTGTTTCTGGTTCTTGCTCACTCACCTGAGTAATCACGGCCTGAAGATTCCTCTTCTAATATCCACAGTTCTTCTCCCCTCTCCAACTTAAAGATCATGTCTGGTTTAGCCACGCAGAGGCCTGTTAATGGGAAATGGCACAGGACATGGGCCAAGAAGTTTGAGCTTTAGGGCATCTGATGGAGGAGGAAGGTACATCTTTCACGAGCTGCACAAGGAATGGGCCCATTTAAACCTTACATTTGGGGACATGAAAACACATTCTTCCTGGAGCCCTAAACTGATCATTCAGCTGTAACTCTTAAATCTAAAACTAATATATCACTAAACTGTAGTGGTGGCATATATGACTGTTAGTAAATTGATGAAGCTCTGCGTTTGGTGTCCTGGGTTTCGGCACCAAATGTTAGCAAACTGCAGAAGCTCTGGGTTTGGTGTTCCGGGTTTTGGCACCAAATGTTAGTAAATTGATGGCTGAAACTGCGAGGAGACAGTTCAGCCCTAGAGGGCGAGGTATCCCGGACGCCTCAGAGCTACTTAGGACAAGAGCTCTGCCCCTGAAGGTGTCCTGGACACCTGAAGCTGTTTAGCACAGCAGTGATGGCTGAACTGGAGACAGTTCTGCCCTAGAGGGCGAGGTATCCCGGACACCTCAGAGCTACTTAGGACAAGAGCTCTGCCCTGAAGGTGTCCCGGACACCTGGAGCTGTTTAGCACAGCTCTGATGACTGAGACTGCAAAGAAACAGCCCAACCTTGGAAAGGAAGGTTTTCTGACTTCTCGGGAGAGTCAGACCTGAAACTGCTTCAGCAAGGAAGGGTATCCTGACTCTTCGGGAAAGTCAGGATATACCTGGTATGATGGTGTGATGGGGGATGGTTTACCCGCAGGACACAGCAATCCTGCTCCTCTCCTGGAGAGCCACAATCTCTGGCTCAGTGTTACCAGCTCTTTCTCGCTTAGTCCACTATGGGACGTCCCAACAAGGTTCTTCTGTACAGCTCCCCCTTGCTCAGTCCACTATGGGACGTCCCAGCAAGGCTCTTCTGCACAGCTCCCCCTTGCTCAGTCCACTATGGGACGTCCCAGCAAGGCTCTTCTGTTCAGCTCCCAATGAAGGTCTTCACCCAATATTCTTTTGAGAAAGAGGTTTATTTGGGAAGGAGGAGTCCAGGAGAGTAACTGCCTCTACCAGGGTGGAGAGAACAGTTCACAACTGACCGGGCAGGGTGGTTTATATAGGATGTCTAGGGGGCGGAGTCAACTGTGATTGGTTAGTTCATTTTCTGCCCAGGGATTGGCCAGTTTTGTGAACAAGGGGCAGAGATGGCCCTGATTTCAGGGCCAAACTGTGTTTCTTTCACTGGCCTTTCTTGGCTTTTTGACACTACCTCTAAGGCCAGGGCACATTTCTTTCACTGACTCTGATTCTAGGGGCCAAGAGTGTTATTTTGGTACTAGTTTCAGAGTCAGGGCATATTTCCTGGGTTCTGGGTTTGGGGATAAAGTGTTCACTTCTCTGGCTCAGGTCCCAAACACAGGCTGTGTTTCTTTCCCTGGTCCTGGGCCCTAGGGCCAGGATTCTGCTGTCCTGCTCTGTGATTGGTTGTTTTCACAAGTCAGTTGGACAGGGGCAGAGGTGGCTCTGATCTGAGCTAAACTGTGTTTCTATCACTGGCCTTACTTAGCTTTCTGTCACTACCTCTAAGGCCAGGGCACATTTCCTTCACTGACTCTGTTTCTAGGGACTAAGAGTGTTTCTTTGGTACTTGTTTCAGAGTCAGGGCATGTTTCCTTGGTTCATTTCTCTGGCCCAGGTCCCAAACACAGGCTGTGTTTCTTTCCCTGGTCCTGAGCCCTAGGTCCAGGATTCTGCTGTCCTGCTCTGTGATTGGTTGTTTTCACAAGTCAGTTGGACAGGGGCAGAGATGGCTCTGATCTGAGCTAAACTGTGTTTCTCTTACTGGCTTTATCTGAGCCATCTTTCCCTAATTCTGGGCTCCAGGGTCAGGGTGGGTTTCTCTAGCCAGCCCCTTTTTGCTGTGGATATCACTCTGTATCAATAAAGCGCTGATTGGCCGGTAGCCAGACAGGAAGTATAGGCGGGACTAACAGAGAGGAGAATGGAGGGAACAGGAAGGTAGAGGAGAGACTGGCTGGAGCCGCGGCCAGGAGAAGGAAGATGTAAGGTACCGGTAACCCACGAGCCACGTGGCAAAGTAGAGATTAATAGAAATGGGCTAAATATAAGAGTAAGAGCTAGACAATGATAGGCCTGAGCTAATGGCCAAGCAGTTTAAATAATATAAGCGTCTATGTGTTTATTTTATAAGTGGGCTCGGAGACTGGCGGGACTTGGGAGCTGGAGACTGGCGGGTGGCGGAGATTTGTCCTGACTGTGGGCACGGCAGGAAAACTCTAGCTACACCTTTTCCCTACAATGACAGTTACCATATGCTCCCAGGGGTTACCCAGACACACTCATCCTCACCCACAGATGCCAAGTGACTGTAGGTCTCCAGCATCACATCCTTGTGCATGTTCCGCTGGGTAGAGTCCAGTCTGTGCCACTCTTGTTGGGTGAAATCCACAGCCACATCCTCAAATGACACAGATCCCTGTAATGACAGTCTACAGTGATCAGAGCAGGGGCACGTTAGGGAGAACACATAGGTACTAATCTTTTCAATGCAGCCCCATTGGGAACTGAATGGAAAGAGCCATGCTGGATACCTTGGTCCATGTCTTACTTGATACTGTACTATAGAGAGGAACCCTGAAAAGCTCTGGCACCATGTTAACTTACTAATTATTAGACTGACAGTAGCACCTAGTACTTAGGAGGAGGAGATGGGAAGATCAGTGCCATCCTTAGCTACATAGCAGGTTATGTAAGCCTGGGCTACAGGAAACCTTCTCTGAAAGAAAACAAAACAAAACACACACACACACACACACACACACACATACACACACACACACATGTATTAGGGCTATGTCTTGAACTTGGAGCCTTACATGTCATAGGACTATTATTTTATTTGTACAAACTTACTTGGTACTATGTGATAATTTGACATACACACACACACACACACACTGTATGTGTGTATGTATGTATAAAAAAAGAAGGTTGGCAAGATTGCTCAGTGGGTAAGATCCTTTGCCACCAAACCTAATAAACTGAATTCATTCCCTGAACCCACACAGAAGAAGGAGAGAACCAACTCTCACAGGTTGTCCTCTTGACTTCTACATATTCACCATGGCAACACACATAAACACACACTAAAAATTAGGTATATAAAGTAAGCTTCCAAGTATGGTGGCACACTCCTATAATCCTAGAACTCAAGAGTCAGAGGCAGAAGGATTGTGAGTTTGAGGCCAGTGTGGGATATACATAGTAAGTTCCAGGCCAGCTTGGGCCAAGACTCAGATTCAAAAAAAGAAAAAGAGGCCGGGTGGTGGTGGCACACACCTTTAATCCCAGCACTCAGGAGGCAGAGGCAGGCGGATCTCTGTGAGTTCAAGACCAGCCTGGTCTACATAGTGAGATCCAGGACAGGCTCCAAAACTACACAGGGAAACCCTGTCTTGGAAAAAAAAGAGAGAAAGAGAGAAATTGAAAAGGACTGAGGATGTAGCTCAATGCTAAGATGCTTGCCTAGAATGTAGAAGGTCCTAGGTTTGCTCTCCAGCTGTGTAAGATAAATCACATATGTATATATATATATATATATGTGATATATCTGAAGAAAGAATGTGAGCTTGAGGCCAGCCTGAGCTACATAATTCTAGGCTGACCTGTACTATACAGAGACTCAAAGAAAATGTTGAGTGTGGTCTCCCACAACTATAATTCCACCACTTGTAAGGTAGAAGCAAAAGGATCAAGAGTTCAAGGCCAGTCTCAACTACATAGAGACCCTATCTCAAAACAATAATAATACCCTGGGGACTATGGAGTTAGATCATAAGACAGGAAGGTTTGAACACAGAATGTGAATTCATCAAACTACATACACTACAGTATGACAAGAAAAGTATGCTATGGGTCTAGGTTGTGGCTTGTTTAAATGCACAAAGCCATGGGTTCTATCCCCAGTGCTCCATAAAACCAGGTGTGGTGATGCATATCTGTAATCCTAACATATCTGTAATCCTCGGGAGGCAGAGGCAAGAAAATTAGAAGTTCAAAGTTGTCCTCAGCTAAATACTAAGTTTGAGAACTGCAAAAAAAATTTAAAGAAAGATTACCATCTAATTGTGTTTGGGTACTGGCTATGTTATCTTCCATTGTATATACTCTTCTCTCTACCTTTCCCAGCCTCTATTAATCACTAATGTACATTCCAATTAACCTTTATAACATCCACATGTAAGAGACTATGTAGAATTCCTACATCTGGCTTATTTATTTAACATAATGTCCTTCAGTTCCACCCACTTTACTGCAAATGATAGGTATATTCCTTTTTTTTTCTTTTTTCTTCTTTTCTTTTTCTTTTGGTTTTTCAAGACAGGGTTTCTTTCTCTGTGTATCTTTTCGCCTTCCCTGGAACTCACTCTGTAGCCCAGGCTGGCCTTGAACTCACAGAGATCC
>CABHPH010134992.1:16098-33627 GCA_902168325.1 Peromyscus nudipes | reverse complement strand
ACACACACACACACACACACACACACACACACACACACTTCACTTTTGTTACTCAGTCTTAGCCCTTGGACTTCAGAGGGGTTGAGTCTGATAGAGAATCTGTAAGCACCTGTCTGCTGTAATCAGGCACACAATTGTGTCTCAGGTGACACAATGCGAAGGTCCAACTTAAGTATTCAGAACCTCTTCAAGGGGGGTTCCCTGAAGGAGGTGCAGAGCACCCACCTGGAAGCCTCCACCCAGGAGAAAACTCTTAGGAGGGGGGAAGCCCTGGGGCTGGCACAGTTGGTGGAGGGGTGGGGGTGGGAGTGAGTGAGTGAAGAAGTGGGTATTATAGTCACAAGGCAGAGGCAAATGATAGCCTGGCCACGTAGGTGGTATCGTCTCACCCCGTTTTTCCTGAATAAGCCTGGGCCACATGGGACCCAGAATGAGCTTGGCTGTTAACCCCCAACTCGATGTCCCCCTTTGAATGGAACATACATATTTTTTGGCAGTATGATTTGGCAGTGTGCCTCACAACCGCAACCACAACCACAACCACCACCACAACAACAACAACAGCACCTTTCAAAATGGTGAATTTCTTTACCCCAAAGACATGTATGCTCAGAAAGTAATCAAGGCTAATACTCACTACAGATTGAAGGCTGTGAACCAGGCATGACAAAAACAATTTATGCTGCTTTATTTTATTCTCCTAATGACTCTATCAGGTTTATATCATTATCCCCCCATCCGCAAGGCCTAGAGAAATGTAGTGAATTTGCCTGGAGCTGTGTCTAACAAGTGGTCGTAGAGGCAGAATTTAAATCCAGGTGATCCCACAGTCTCTTCCGAACTCTTACAATTGTCTTCCCCTTCAGGGACATGCATGACATTTTATTTATAAACACCGATTAAACTGGTGGTGATTCATCCCTGTGAAATATCATAAGGGTGTGAAAAATAATGTTGTAGGGCACTTCGGTGTCATGGAAAATGATTCACAACAATCCATAAAAATGTAAAGTGTAAACCTAAAATATAGTGGTTGGATGCTAATAAAACAAAATGTTGGCATGTAGTAAAGTAATATTTGGCTCGTAGATATTTTTCTTACTAATGCATTCTGTAGTTTTGGAATTTTCTTAGAAGAAATGGCCTTGCTTTTTGTTAACCAGTAAAAAAAAAAGTATTCTAAGTATTTGTTTTTTGTCACTAAAATTGATACCTTGTCAGACATTTTGGCAACTACTTTAAAATAGAAATGAAGAAGTAACCCTGTTTCTGTTGCCCAGTTGCCCCAGGATAACTGTTCTGGCAACTTTCCGTTCAGTCTTTCATCTGGGCTATCTGTTCCTCAGTTGATGCTACAAGGGTGTGTTCAGGTTTAAATGTGAGCTCTGTTATTTAACTGTCTAAAATAAGAGCGAGGAAATTCCATTCCTATGTAACTGTCTTCCTCACTTGAGCGTGAAGTCAGTAAGGGCTTGCGATTGTATTTGCAGCCCACAGCTCAATAAACACTTGTGGAATGACTAAGGAAGGGGGTGGGGGCGCTGTAAAGTTTCACATCACCTCGGCAGATCTCTTGTATTGGGAGAAGACCACTGATCCCGCAGGCAAGATGGGGGGCCATGGGAGGAACCTTAACGCTCGTGGTTAGAAATTGAGATTTGACATACGAGGCCACTGGGACTCACTTTGGTCTTCCAAGAGGGGGATGTTACAAGATCAAAACCATGGAACGGAAACGCGATTCTGGCAGCTGTGTCGGTAGATGGTTGGGTCAGGGGCGAAGCAGAGGGGAAGATGTTGAAGGCGGGAAGGCGGGGAGACTGCCCTCACGAGTTCCAGCCAAAACGCTTTGCAGTAACTAATCCCTGCCTGGAGAGACCGCGTTTGGCCGAGGTTGAGAATGCGTGCATCAGGGAAACAGTACCTCGGCGGCCGGCGGAGCTCTGCTTCTGGGGGACCAGCGCAGCCAAAAGGAGGGAACTCGGAGCCAATGGGGTGGGGACGGGCTGAAAGCTGCGGAGCTGCTGGTGCCAGCGGTCCAGTGCAGCTCAAGTTGAAGCGCCCCCCTCGCCCCCATCTCTTTTGGCTTCCTGGTTGCCTGGGTGTACGGAGGAACAAATTTGTGGTGTGGACGGATTCCAAGCCAGTCATCCATCATCCACAATGAATCCTCACCAGGCACTCATCACACACTCGGCAGTCTTACCCTTTCCAGAAGAGAGCGTTGGCGGCCGCCCTGGGGTCTGCCAAGGTGACTCGCCAGATTCTCCCCTGAACTTTACTTTGGTTCCCGCTTTATTCCCCGATTTCTTTGTAATTCAGAAAAAGCAACAACAAATAGTTCTCAGAGCCCTCCGTGCTGGGCCCCTGTCCCTCCCTGTGGTTTGGCACAGAAAGCTCCTGGGCAGTCCCAGGAATATTTATCGAATGTGCTTGGCTGCAGCTGCAGCGCCAGGAGCGCCTGGGTCCAGGCTGGGTTGCTCCAGGGCCTGGGTGTGGTTGAAGGACCAGGCTCTGTCCCAGAAACTGGGCGGGGCTGAGGGGAGACTCCGCCTACCGCGAGCAGGTGGGCGGGGCTGGCCTGCCCAAAGACTAATGGCCCCGCCTAGCCATGTCTCAGTTTCTTCATGTGTAAAAGGTGATTGATAGACCCCACCCTACTCACTAGCTAGCTGGCTGTCAGTCGCAAATGCAGCAATGACCGCATTTAATATTCATACACTAAGGGCTTACATGTAGTATAAGTTATTAGTATTAAGAGTGCTTAAGATTTCAGGACCTCATGACCAGTATGAAGGGCCTCATTCAGTAGGAGTGGAGCCCCCGTTATACCTGGCTTTACCTGACGCCGCCGCAGTCACAATGCCCTGAAATCCTAGCTACTTAAGGGTGGGGCTCATCCCAAGCAACCGTACATCCCATTAGGCAGCGGCTTGTAGCACCACAGGGTGTGCCGGATAGCAATTGAATTACTAAATGGCTGAGTGAGCTGAGGTGGCCAGAGCAATGGGGGAAGGGTGATCACCTGGAGGCCAACATGGTTTTAGAGGAGTAGGGTCATGGGGGGATCTTTTACCTCAAGTGAACGAGGTCCCTTCTTCAGTTAAGGGCTACAAAGGTGTGAGGAACTCTTGCAGTGGATTTGGTGGGGAGGGGCACTCCTTTTTGGAAGGTGATTAACATTGAGAATTGTGAAGTGTGTTTTCAATTACTTTCCTGTGGGGCCGGTTGGAAGTCACCCATGAAGCCTCGAAAGGGAGTTTGGGAAATCTATCAGATGGTTACAGCCCAAGGGATCAGTCTAAAAGGACAGATCATGAGACTGTCAGTTCTCATAACTGGGAAATCCACTGGGTTTTAACTCCCAGCAGCTGGGGTTTCACACCTGCGAAACCAGAACTACTGTGTCTGGCCTTTGCGCCCCTTGCAGGGTAAGGGAAGTTGGAATTTATACAAAAAAAATTCTCAAAGGCACTGGGTGAGAAGAAGCTGGGTCTGTCTGTGTGTTTCCACTCTGCCTTTGATGGACAGCCAGTCAAGAAGGGGAAGGATGGGCTCACCCCACTTTCTCTCTGATAGACATATCTGAGTATAGACACATAGAAAAAGGCCTGGATGGGAGGTACCACTTTGTTAAGTATAACTACTGCAATTTAAACTTGGAATGAATTATTAAAATATTTAAATTTAAAAAAATGCATAAAGAATCTGTTCCTTTCAAGCCTGAAACCTATGCATTACTTTTATTAAATAATTTCTCTCTGACAAGCATGCACATATGAGAAAATTTGGTGTTCATTGAAAAGTAAATGGAAGAGAAAAAGAGTTCACCCTGACATCCTAGTGAAAATGTGATCATTAACTTGATGTGACCTGCATCACATGCCAGTGTTGGATGGAGGTAACGTGGTACAAGCTTTACCTGTGTGTGAAATGTAAACACGAGACTTCATTTGACTCTGTCATTTGGAGATCAGAACGATTTGGGTTCACGGTGGCATTCACCTCCGGAAGCCAGACAGACTCTCTCTTCCATCTCTGCTAGGCTCCCTTTGCCCCAAAAGGGGCAATGGCATCTTGTTCCCTACAGGACATAGACATTTCACAGGAGGACAGAAGGGTCTGGAAAGGAGCAGTTCCTACATTTAGGCATGTATGGGCTTCTGGAGGCAATTGAGAGCACCCATTCAGGACTGGATTCAGCTCCACTCTGGACACAGTTTGCAGGCCTAGAATCTGGAAGTCCTGTGACGGGGGACTTCCTCTAGTACCCTGTGAAGCAGCCAGGTCTAGCTGGATTCAGGCAGGGTCTGAAGATATGCTTTCACCACAGAAATATGGGCTCCATGATAAAATAGATGTGCTTTAGGCTGGTGAGGCGGTGGGGGGTGAGGGGGTGGGGTGTGGGGTGTGTGTGTAGTGCTGTTGAAGCCCTGTTGAGAATTGTGGCACGGGTGAGTGACAGGCTTAGCTTATGTGGGTGTTCGGGGGGGGGGGCACACTGTCATTTAGAGGAACAATAGAGACCGGTTTGTGAATGGAAGTAATTATGGAGAGCTGCCTTACATGTTACTCTATGAAACCTACATGAGAAAGAAGTCAGTATCAGGCAAGTATGCTCAGCATACCACAGACCAGACCCAAGCATCAGGGCTGAGGGTTCTTTGAGGGGTGGTGTTGTTTAGAACATTTTTCAGCAATTACAGTCTTTGTGAGCCTGCCTGTGAATAACTTGGAAGAATCATAGCAACCTGGAAGGGTTCTCTTGTCCTACTCAATCCCAGGCTGAGAGCTGGAGGGTTGGTTTTATGGGCTGGTGGGAAAGGTCCATGTGTGCCCTAAAATCTCCAGATGGCCAACCTGGGCTTGCTCTCCATCTGCCCAGGGGCAGGAAGAGCCTCATTTGATGTGTGTTCCCTGCTACAGCAAAGACTGAAGGCTGTTCTGCTTTGAAGAACACACACAGACACCCAGGTACATGCTCCAAGTAGTCTGCATTCAGAAGTAGTGATCGTACAGAAATGTCTTGAAATCTGTTTGAAAAAAAAAAAGGGGGGGGTTGCGGAAATGCAGGCAAACAGGGAGAAAAAAAGCTGTGAAAAATTGCTTTAACTGCAGAGGGTGAAAAACATCCAAGACATTTAAAAGAAATGCTCTGCATAAAATAAGTGTGCCAGCGATAACTTGGAAATGTAGAGCAGCTGCTGTAATAACTGAGTTATCTGCACATCTGGACCAGAAAGTGCTAGGAAAGTGTTATTCCGGGTGATTGGTTAAAGAAAATTTGAACAAGCGGAATATACTCTAGCTTTATCAATCAATGGAGGGTTTATGGGGTCGGACTGACTTAGATATGCCTCTGATTACAGACAGTGGCACCATCAGAGCTGCTGAAGGGTCCCTCCCTGAAGGCCCGGCACTGAGCTTCTGTGGCTGGCACATCTGACTTCTCTTTCCTGTTGGCCACCACTGTTCTCCATCATCATTTTCTTTGGCCAACCGTGTATTTCTGTTCACGCTGTCACTTCTGTTGCTGGGATCACAGTCCTCTGCCCTAGCCCCTGTATTATTGTGTTCTTGGCGCCTCTATATCCTGGTATGGTTTGCTGCTCATATGTTATAAGCAATACATAGAATGGAGAGAGGCCCATCTTGCAGTAGGGCTTGGTAGATATTAGTTGTTGCTATTATTGTTTGTCTGGGATCATTATGTCTGCTGTCTGTGCCCTCCCCCTCTGCCCCTAGGCACACTGACAGTCAGTAAGGGAAGCATAGTGTTTTGCTTAACAAAATAACTAATTTCAGCAAATATCCTGCTTTTGGTTATTTTTTTTCTCTTTCCATTCATTGTTTTGAGTACTTCTAGGCTTGTGGCTTTTCTTGGCTGTTAAGCTGAAGTAGATGGAACTGTGATTTTTGAGAGTCTTGGTGGTGAATAGAGAGAGAGTTATCCCGGAATTTGAAAGTAGTGGAAATAAGCTCGACTAGAATACAGTTTGTTCAAAATTGCCCAAACTGTCCTAATTATCTCTAATGCCTTGCATGCTCATTTTAAAAATGGAAGAATTATAAACAAAAGTAAGTACACAATCAGAAGAAAGTAGTGAAAATATATCCCATTAAAAAAACTTAGAAGTCTGAGATTTCTAGTATTCATTGCAACCTTATTTTCAATCACTCTGAGTTAGTGGCGCATTTCAGTTTTTGTTTTCCCGTTGCTGTGATAAAAACAAAACAAAACAAAACAAAATGAAAAACTCTAAGAAAGAAAACTTAAAAGCGAAAGAGTTTATTTCAGCTCACAGTTCAAGGGTGCAGTCCATCATGGACAGGGAGTCACGGCCATTAAGAGTCCTCAGTCATGAAGCAGAAATGAATGCACGCATATTCGTGCTCAGCTTGCTCTTTCCACTCTTCTGCACCCCCAAGATCCTCTGCCTAGGGAATGGTACCACTCATAGTTGGTGGATTGTTCCACCTCAATGAATATTATCAAGAAAATCTCCCTCAGTCATGCTTAGAGGCCCATCTCTGAGGTGAGTCTGGAGTCTGTCAAGTTGATGATTAATGCTAACTGTCACAGTGAGGGATTGTGTATTTGTTGTGGATATTGCCCATCTTTGTTTATGCCAGGGTGGAGGTTTGAATAAGAATCATTGCCCTACCCCCCCTCATATATTTAATGCTTAATCACCAGGGAGTGGCACTATTTGGGAAGAATTAGGAGGTATGGCCTTGCTGGAGGAGGTGTGTTACTGAGGTTTCAAAAGCCCATGCCAGCCCAGTTTCTGTCTCTGTCTGTCTGTCTGTCTGTCTGTCTGTCTGTCTGTCTCTCTCTCTCTCTCTCTCTCTCTCTCTCTCTCTCTCCAGATCAGGATGTAGCAGTCAACTACTTCTCCAGCACTATACCTTCCTGCACACTGCCATGCTCTCTATCATGATTAAAATGGAATAAACCTCTGAAACTGCAAGCAAGCTCCCAATGAAATGCTTTCTCTTATAAGAGTTGCCTTAGTCATGATGTCTCTTCACAGCAATAGAACAGTGACTAAGAAAGTCAGTAAAAAGGGAAGAGTAATGTTAATAGTTACAATTAAATTATTACTGTGAATTTTGCTCAGGGGAGAAGGTGATGCTGTGTGGGAAGAGCTCATTTGGGTGTTGTCCACTTTCTGCATCTTGTCTATGTGACAGGACACTCCACAGAGAGCACAGGGATTCCCTTGCAGTATGGTGAAGGGTTTCCCATTTACAAAATTCTTCATTTCTTTATTCTTTGATACATTTATTCATTCACCAAGCCTGTGTGTACTGATAGGCTACTGTGGGCATCATAGAAACAGCAAGTGAAGTGATTCTTGCCCTCACAGACCTTGTCTTTTAACTTGTATAGAGTTGTGACTCAATACACAAGGTAGAGGCCATATGTAGAAAGAGTTGGGTAGGAAAGCCAAGAAACAGAGACAGGGATGCTGCAATTCTTTTAATCCCATAGGAACAGGAGCAGAGTACAAAACCAGCTCTTGAATAGCCAAGCAATAAATTGGATAATGATTGGCTCTATGAAGAGGACACTGGGCAAGAGACAGAATGAAGATAGTTGCAAATGTGGGTTAGTCTGAGGGCAGGCAAGGACAGCTCATATAGGAAGACAATGGTTGACCAGATGCGTGAAGACATGGAGATGTGAAGAAAAGGGAAGCCGTGGGGAAGCAAATTTGAATGCCTCAGGGTGAGGCCATATTCAAGAACAAATTGAAAGAAGGAAGATACCCACATTTTAGACTGAATGGGGGACCAAGCTATTTGCAATTATAGATGAAGGAATTTTGAACTCAGATTTGCCATAGTAAACATTCCAGATGCCAATAAATCATTTATAAGTTTTGAAGACCATACCTTTAAAATAGTCCAGGACCAGGAAGAAGGTTTTGTCTTCTCTGTCAAATGTAACTGATTTAGTGTTAGATCTATTTAGAGTTGGAAGTAGATCAGGAGTCTGAAAAGAGAATGTCAGGTCAAAGAGGGAGGAGGAAGAGGAGCAGGAGGCAGTGGGGGAAGGGGGGGAGGAAGAGAGACCTAGTATAGAGGCCACTCATTGCTAGCCTGGAGCTACATGATAAACCATTTGTCTTATATCTAGATTTCAAAGCTCTCTCGTGTTAGCAGACACCGTAATAAGAGTGAGTGTGTGTTGGGGAGGGCAAACCAAGACTTTCTTTAGCTCTGGCTGTGCCTGTTCACCTTAATGTAGCCTCCTCACATACCTGTATAGTGAGCTTTGACAGCTGGAATACAGAGCTAGAATATCTCAGACTATTTGATTCTTCTCGAGATTTCTTTCTAAAAACTAAAAATAAAGGATTTTAAAAATTACATTTGCATTTGTTCTCTCTCTCTCTCTCTCTCTCTCTCTCTCTCTCTCTCTCTCTCTCTCTGTGTGTGTGTGTGTGTGTGTGTGTGTGTTCATGCCATGGAGATCATGGGAGGTCAGAGGACAACTTGTGGAAGCTGGGTCTCTCCTTCCACCATGTGGGTCCTAGATATTGAACTTCATTACCAAATTTGGCAGCAAGTGCCTTTACCAGATGAGCCAAGCTTGACTTGCTGGCCCCTACAAACAAGGAATTTGAATTCTTGACATTGAATTTGAGTCTTGAGGTATCTGCATACCCCTTCGGAGCTTTGATTCAAAGTGCCCAGGGCCAGGGGGATGGGTGAGAGTGGTTGACCAGTTGGCCATTCTGCTCCAGGGATCTCATGACCTGATGCTGGATGACACAGTGGGTCTGGGATGATTTGCTCCATACAGTTCCCGTGCTTTCTTCCATAAAGTCTGAGAGTTTGGAGAGAGTCCCCTTTCCACCCTCAACCTCCGGTAAATGCCAGCCACTTCCATTAATGGACCCTAGAGCTAACTGCCTGGTCCAGGAATCAAAGATTGCCTGGGTCCAGTAGGTAGTTTTAAAACAGAAAAGAGACTGATAGAGAGCACAGGGCAGGGTCCTTATACATAAAAAATAAACCCGGTAGAAAGTTCAGGTGGAGGAGGAAAGAGGAGGAGGAAAAAAGAGGACGAGGAAGACAAGAAGGAGGAAGAGCAGGTGAGGGAGGAAATGGAAGAGGAAGGAGGAGGAAAAAGAGGAGGAAGAAGAGGAAGAGAGGGAGGAAGAGGAGGAGGTGAGAGCACAATCTGTTTAACCCTACAAGACTATGGCCAGAAAACACAAACACTCACGTAAAGCGATGTTCAAGTTAACGCTGGGTGTGAACGGATGAACAACCGAGGCAGGAACTTAGTCCTCCTGCCTTTGCCTTCTCGGCCGCCAGGGAGCGCTCAAATTCAGTGTGGAAGGAACCTTAGTGAGCGGAATTCTGGGAGAGGAGGGGCAGGACTTCCCACAAGGAATTCCAGGAAAGTAACTGGGGATTGTGCTCCTGGATGAGACCGCTGAGGAGGGGGTTCGGAGTCCCAATGCCATGACCTGCTGGGTTTGTCATTTCAATGGCTCCTTGAGAGAATGGGGCAGCTGGTGTCCGAGTCCAGCATGGCCTGAGGCAGCAGCATGCCCTCCCTCCGAGCCCCTCCACAGTACTCTCTCTCACAGCTTTCTTTCCTAGCTCTTCAGGTGCTGCTGCTGCGGGGTTAAGTTCTGTGCCTACTTCTCCTCAGAGGGGATGATCTCTTTCTCCACAGCTGTGGTGTTGCCAGGAAAGAGGCAATGTCTAAAGCCAGGGCTGTTTGCCTGATCAGACACAATTCCCAAAAGATCTGTGAAGCGGCCTTCTGCTCAACAGGCCCTTGAGGGGCATGGGTGACTTTTCTGCCTTCGTTTGTCTGGACACCGGCTTTGGGTGGGAAAGAAACAAGAAGACGTGTCAGAGAGGGAGACCGCCAGCTAGCCCGAGTTCTCCACCGCCCCACGCCACCGCCATGCCGTCAGGCACAGAGCTCCCAGATGGACTGGGAGGTCTTCAGAGAGGAGACCCGAGGTTCTGGAGGTGCCTGCTCGTCAGTGCCAACCCCTAGCTTTTCTAGAGCCGATATTTCTCACAGGCCGCCAGAGGGTCTGTGAGCTAGTAATTCCAATTAACTCTCTCATTCGTTTTAGATGGGAGGAAATGTCTTTGTCAGATTCTATTTAGGAAACATGCTCCCCCTGGTTAGTCAGACAGGGAGAGTTTAATGTAAGAGGAACTATTTTGATGGAACATGTGCACTGGGGAACTAAAAACCTCTTTTTTTTTTTTCTGTAGTTCAGTTGGTAAATGCCTCTTGAAGATTGAAGTGTTAAGGACTATCATGTCGTCGTCCCCCATTCCCCCCGCCCGT
This sequence comes from Peromyscus nudipes, assembly GCA_902168325.1. Taxonomy (NCBI): domain Eukaryota; kingdom Metazoa; phylum Chordata; class Mammalia; order Rodentia; family Cricetidae; genus Peromyscus; species Peromyscus nudipes. Next base: position 23,294 of record CABHPH010134992.1, on the reverse strand, counting down.
CCCCCCCCCCCACACTGACACACACATAGATTGATGCTTTCGGGAATGGTAGAAACTTCAAGAGGTGTGGCTTGGTGGGAGTCCCTAGGCTGTTGGAAGCATGCCTTTGAAAGGGGATCCCAGGACTCCTGGTCTTTCACTCCTGGGGAGGTGAACATTTCCACTCCACAGCAGGCTCCCATCACAGGGTGCCTCCATCAACCCTTTTCCGGGGCCCAAAGCAACAAGGTGAATTGGCCATGGACTAAAACCTTCGAAATTCTAGGCCAAAATGAATCTTTTCTTTCTACAAGATGATTTTCTTTCTATGAGATAATCTCAGGTATCCATTACAGCCAGACACAGCAGACCAACACAACTAGGTAGCAATGAGAACAGCCCAAATGCCTCTAGGAACAGAGGCAATGCTGGAATTGTGAAGCTTAGACTCATGGAGGGGGTGACACGGGACTCACAAGCAATGGGTGTGTGTCTGAGCTGGGTGGGCAGCTTGCTCTGCAAGTGCTGGGGAGGCAAGTGTTCAGCTGCAGACAGGGAAGGATCGCTGCGTCTGAAGAAGCATTGCTGGGTGTCACGGGATTTCCTGGGTATCACAGGATGAAGAAGCATTGCTGGGAACTGCTCAGAGCAACCATAGAAAGGAGGTCTAAATAAACACACTTCTAAGAAGAGGTAAATCCTTCCCTTCTCCATCCATGAAGCCACCTGGCAAATCATCTGAGGTTCTCAGAATCCCAGGCCCAGCCTCCAAAGCAAATGATAGAAGACTAGTAGGTTTAGCGCTGAAAGCGTAAAGATTGGTACAATGTGACTGGATGGACTTGCTGGAGGGGGTCGGGGTGAGCAAAGAAGAGGACTCAACCAATATTTGTGTGTGTGTGTGTGTGTGTGTGTTTGTGTATAGGCAGATACTTAAATAACAGATCTGAGGATAAACCACCAAGATGCTAGTAGCCTGGCTGGCTGGGACCAATTGACTTATGTGGGCTTCTGTAGCGTAAGATGGCCCTATTCTCCACCATCTATCTAGAGAAGGCTGCACTAATGCTGTAAAACATTTGGGCTTGCAGGAAGCTCTCCAGAGCTGGAAAGGCCACCAGAGAAATGAGAGCAGAGCAGCGCTGCCCTCTTGTGGACACCTGTGGTTCTGCAGGAGGGTAGCTTAGTGCTGTAGGCAGGTGACGGTTAACATCACTTCCCATACTGGGAATGACAACAGAGGAAGGCTAGTGTGAGACTCTGATGGAGGGGAAGGAGACCTCAGCATTGGTGCATGACCCAGAACAGCTGAGAGAATGAAAGTCTCTCACCACGGAGACCCTCTGAACAACTGCAGACACCTGAAACCGAAGAGATAAACCCATTTCAGCATTTTGGGATCTTTTTTTAAAGCAGAGAATGTTTTTTTTTTTTTTGCTTTTGCTTTTGTTTTTGTGTCTGTTAAAGACCAGAGAGTAGGTCTTCTGAGATAACTCAGTGGATGAAGCACCTGCTGTGTAAGGAGAAAGGCTCCAGTTCAGATCCCTTTGTCAAAGCCAGGCATGACAATTTGTATATGTAATCAGAGAATGGGGGAGTGGAGAGAGGGAAATCCCTGGGGATGGCCAGCCAGCCTCGCTCTAACAGTGGGCTCCAGATTCAGTGAGAGACTCCGCCTCAAAAAATACAGTGGAGAGTGATAGAGGAAGGCACCCAATGTCAGCCTCTGTCTCTTTATGCACAGAATGCGTGACTGTACCCATATGCACACACACCTCACAAACACACCACACACACACACACACACACACACTAAAATAAAATAAAATAAAATAAAATAAAAAAGGAAAAAGAAGGACCAGAGAGTAGATATTTTAGACTAGACAGTAACTAACTGAATGATTATGATCATGCTAGGGATGCTGTATTTTAAATGCTAGGTAATCTTTACACATCAAGAAATATTGTTATCTTCTTTTTGACTTTTGAAAATCATTTTAAAATGTAAATTCCACTCTCAGTTTGCAGGCCATGAAGACAGGTAACAGGCTGGGTCTGGGCCCAGGGCTGTAATCTTTGAGAGCTCTGAGGAAGGACTGTTCTTTCAGAGGGAAGCCTAGGTTGTGCTATAGCAAGCTGCAAACATCACATTCTCACCACATCCCAGGAAGCTGCCTGTGTGTGCTCACAGGAACTGACTCCATGGGTCCCCAAGGTGGGGTTGACTGGACTATCTCTTCCCTGCTGGCTGTTTTGGAGTGGCTGTGGGAGAAATGTTCTGAGGTTAAACTTTTTCCTTGGTACTCAGAGAACCTTGTTCTCATGTGCTACCAGGTTCTAAAAGGTAAGACATTTGCAGCTCACTATACTGTGGTTCCCCTCCTCAGTGACAAGGGCCACCAGTCCTACAGATGGCCGAGGCACGTACCACCCCATGCACTGCACACAAGACAGGGATAACAAAAATGTAAGTTTTTACATGATTTACCAGGAACCCAATAACACAGCTATATCTGTATTATAATTCCCATTAAGTGCATTGCTTTTTTTGCTCCATGGACAATTAAACCCACAAGTGGTAGATATAAACAGAGAGAATATGCAGATGAGGAATTTGAAGGTTTTAATGGCCTTTTGCGACATTTTCTTTTTTTAACATTTAGGATGCTGTTACCTTTTGGGTTACAGAGTTAGGAGTAAAGGTTGTATTTTGTTTTCCTGGATGCACACAGAACTCTTGAAGGTTTCTTAGGACCTTCAGGAGCTGATGTGATCAGCACTGATGAAGGCAAGGAGGCAACTATCAGGAAGCTGTGTTAGTCCCATTTTGAACACGACATTTTGCCTCTCCCCTCTTCTGCTCCACGCTGAAGGTTTCAAAGAAACAGAAATCCCAAGACACAGATGTGCGTTTTCCAGTGGAAGATGGAAAATCAGTGGGCTGTACTATGAGCAAGACTTGCTGCTGAGCCTGGGAGGGGGCAGGTGCTGAAGAGGTGTGGTGTGAATGACCATTTGAGGGTAGAAGAGGCAGTTCTTCCACTGCGTACAGGGAAAAGATGGACAAAGGCTCCACCTGTGCCCTAGCACTGGGTTGTGCTCAGGGAGTGATGGAGGCCCTAGCTGGTGGAGGCTGAACTCTGAGTGCCCGGCGTTGAGTGGGATGGAGAAGAAGGGATTTGAGGCTGGAGATCTGGGAGTGGAATTTTGGACTTGCCTTGGGACATGCATGCAGTATACAGTCACCACGATGGTCCTATCATCTTACCCAGAAAACCCATGTAGCCCTTAGTCTGTGAAGGGGAAGGCTGGACTAGCTGTGTGCTAGGGCCTGTGACTAGAGCTTTCCTGTTATGGGATCAAATCCAGGGCAGACTCAGCAAGGCAGACCAATGGACTCAGAATGCTCTGTGGTGTAAAAGGAGGTGAGAAATAGCATCTGCCCTGTGGCTCAGGGGAGCAGACTCAGCCTGGGGTGAGGCCAGCGCCTATGCCTGGGAATGAGTCAGTGGGAAGATGAGATGCTAAAGTCCTCTGATGGCCACGGTCCCACCACCCTGCCCAGATGTGGGAGATTCCAGCTCAACTCCGGGCCACACCCATCTCCCATGCTTGGCCAGCACAGCAGACCAAGCGTCCACACAATCCAGCTTTTAGCTGGGCTGGTGTAGAGGCAGGATTAAGTGGCTGTAACCTGAGGAGGCCTGGGGCTTCCTGCAGCAAACATCAGCAGGAAGACACCTGCAGATGGGCACTCGGTGCCTAGAGAATGGCTGGAACTTGGCAGCGATGGACGGGAGCGCAGCTTTCCGCTGACATCCAGGGTGGGTCTCCCTCTGCTCACATGCGAAATCAATGAGATAATAGATGTGCAAACACTTGGGAAAGCCACCAAACTCCTTTCTGCACTCTCCCCTGCTGCTCCTGCAGCTTCTCTTTCTACCCACCCCCTTCTTCTCACCTCACAGCTACACAGAGGCTGAACTTCAAATTGAATTGATTTCTGAGAGCTCCTGTATTCAGCTCATTTCAATGTCAGCTCTTACTGTCTCTGCTCTGGTCCAGGAGTTGAATTTCTTATTTATTCTAGTGGAATAATTTATCTCTTCTAACTCCCATTTCTGTCTACTTTTGAAGTCAGTCTCATAGACACAGAACATGGTAACTATAGACTCTATTCCTTATTACGTAACCCTCCCGGTCCAAAGCTTCCAAAGGCTTCCTACTGTCAACAGAGGAATAAACTCCAGAGACTGGCCACCCTGCTCTTTGCATTCCCAGCAGCCTGATAGCTCTCCTCAGCTTTCCTTCCTTGGCGTCCCTTGCTTAGCCATGCCACACACACCCCTGGAATGCCTTTACCTTCACCATCCTCCGGACAGTTCCTCCCCCTTTGAAATTCAAGGTTCAAAGGTTGTGAATAAATTATTGGTGGCATAAGAGAGGAGGAAATGGAATCATATTTCAGATGCAGTGAGGAATTTAAAAAAATTAAAGAGAGGGTCTCGTGTGTTCTGGGCTGGTGTGGAACTCACTGTGTAGTCAAGGGTGATCTTAAACCTCTAATCTACCTACCCCCACCCCATGCCTTCTGTGATTACAGGCATGCCTCAGCATGTTCAGTTTTATGTGGTGCTGAGGCTCAAATCTGGGCCTAGACAGGCAATCTACTCCTCCCCCAAACACATCCCCATCAGAAGCTTTTTTTTAAAAATAATATCATTAATATGTTCATGCATCAAATATATATTTTATACAAGGTCCACTGAGGACTGGGGTGGAATTTCAATGAGAGTCACTTTCTACCCTCTTGGGACTGAAAAAACAACCTAGAGCCATGAAAATGGTGAATACTCTTCCTCTCCTTTCTTCCTCAAGCACATACAGTCACAACTTCAAGACCAGCATGCATATATCTGCAAATTAGATATTCCTCTTTCCCCTGGTTACGAGAAAGCTCAGGGACAACTTTGACCCTCAGTTACAGTATCCATTGTTTCCACTAATGCTCATACACAGCAGTTGCCAGGTGTGTACTCAGAACTGTGTTAGATAAATTCATGTCACTTTGGTCCCTGTGCCCTGAAAGCCAGCTCACACCCATGTCACCTTTTTTCCCTGTCCTTGATTCTGTGGCTCTAGCTTCTTAGCCTGTTGCCTGGACTGCTGGTTTTGTTTGCTACATCTTTTCTGAAGAGGTGAAATACAGTCAATAAAGTGAACCTATTCAAAACACACCTCCATTGTTCCAAGTTACATCTTTTCATGCTTTTATTATAGATCATCTCTTAAATCCACCTAGACACAGAAACGCAGCCCACACACTGATGCCACTGTGACAGTTTTGTGGGGCTTCCTTTACATTTTCCCATTTGTTTCACCTCATCATATGGAATGGCATTTTGCAGCCTATTCTTTATTCAAGCATCAGCTCCGGGTCATGATTTTTGGAGTGATCACTTGCTTTTCTGTTTCTAGTATATAATTTTAATTTTTAAAAAATCCATTTCAATAGTGGCAATGTTTATATACCACTTCAGATCCTGTTTAGAAACTAAGCAATACGAATTAAACAAACCAACTGACAATTTATAATGGCACAGCCACCTCTCCATCTCTGCTTAACATCCTGGTGGTATGAGCGCATGCGTCAGTCCTCTGCTTCCTGAAATCACCCAGAAGGAGCTAGAGTCTCCTGCCTCCATGTAGATCTCATTTAGACCTGTTGCCTGTGTCCTGGGCATTGCCTGCCCTGGGGGTGCCTGTTCATAGCTGCCGGGCCAGCTGGCTTCCCATCATTATACATCTACCATCATCATGTGGAGCAGAGTGCATGTTTTGAGTCAGTCTTTGAGTTCCTGCTCGTGATCGGTCACCCTGTGGCTTTCAGCCCTGTGACAGGGCAGTACATCACGGTGGTATCATGAACAGAGCAAAACAAAAAAAAAAATGTCCCATGGCTGAGAAATGAGAAAAAATAAAAGGGAGGAAGAGGATGGGCTGAGTTCTCCTAATGCTCTCCAAAGACCCGCCTACCTCTAAAAACTTTAAGTTAACCTCTAAGTGCTGTGTGTGTGTGTGTGTGTGTGTGTGTGTGTGTGTGTGTGTGCCTGTATGCTCTTGAATACCTATGTGTGCTTGTAAAGGCCAGAGGTCAACCTCAGGTGTCATTCCTCAGGTATGACCCACCTTGTTTTTTGAGTTAGAGTTTCTCATTGGCCTGGCACTCACTGACTAGGCTAGGTTACCTGGGATCTGCCTGTCTCTGTGTCCTTGCACTGGGATTCCAAGTGAATACCACTGTGTTCTGCTTTTATATGGGGTCCTAATGTTGACCCTGCACAGTCACTCTGTGCGATCCACATTCTGGTGGCTATTTACAAGTCTCTCTGTGTAATGTGAAGTGTCACACAGAATGTCAAAGGTAGGATACCCTGGAGTGAGGGCCTCATTGGGGGGAGCCTGCATTATATGGACTTGATACTGCTTACAGAGATTAAGGGAGGAAGTAATAGATTCCAAGTTGTGCCTGGAGCAGGAAGCCACAAGGCACGTGAACCTGAGTGCCAACAGCTGTTGTAGGCTCACTTATCTAAGGCACACACAGGCACACGTGCTCAGCACCAGAACTGCAGATTTCAACAAAACAGTCTTTCAGGACTTTATCATCCAGAACGATGAGATCATAACAATAGCAAGTGACATGCACTGAGTCCTTACCATGTTAGTCCTTTCCTAGTCTTATTCCACTGAACACACACACACACACATACACACACACACACACACACACACACACACACACAAATGCGTGCACACACACTAAATCCTCATCTATCCCACGAGGAAGCAGAGGTTCCCTAAAATTAAGGAACTTTCCCAAAGCTATTGTAAACGTCAAAGGTCAGCCCCCACTCATTCCAACTCCACAGTCCATCTTCTTCACCATCCTGCCGTGTCACCCTCCAAGTCACACAGCACCATCTGATCACGACACCCAAATGCCTCAATCACCCTGTGTGGTGTTTTGAATGAGAGATCTCCCTCCCAGGCTCAGGAGTCTGGCTTGCTTGGGAAGTTATGGAACCTAAAGGAGGTCAGGCCTCGCTGGGGGAAGTACGTCACTGGGTCTGAGCTTTTGGAACTCATAACGGCGCTTCAAATTGCTCTCCCTGATTCCTTTGTGTGATTGGGATGTGACCTGCCAGCTTCTCACT
>CABHPH010134991.1:0-17746 GCA_902168325.1 Peromyscus nudipes | reverse complement strand
ATCCGCTCCCACCCGAGGTCTGGACCCACTAAGGGCTGCCGGAGGCCACCTCGTGACCCCCAGTAGGATGGGAGCCTCGGGCCAGGACCGACAGCGTGGGTGAGAGGCGTGACCCACAGCGTGCACGCGCAGCTCTCCACCCACGACTGCCAAGGTGGCAGGCAGACAGAAGGACTCAGTCCTCCTCTCTAGGAGCACACGGTACTAGACCATCATTACATAGGGAAACCGGCTCGCTTGGTCAGGCCCCCATGTCCCTGGTAACCGCGATGGGACCTTCATCCCATGGTCAAGAGGCTCACCCTTTAGGAGCACACAGAACTCACCAGAGCACCGAGGCAAACTCCAGTGGGAAGGTTTACAAATTCTCAGAAGCCATGAGGATCAGGGCCAAGGTGAGGAGGATGCCTGGGGCCTAGAAAGTGACCATGTTCTGGAGGAGATGCCCAGGAGACAAGAAAAGACAGCGCAGGACGTAAAAAGGGGAGCTGTCTCGGTCACATCGGGGGAAGGGGCTCTCTCTGGGCTCAAAAGAATCATTGGAAGATCGACAGTTCTCCTCCCACCTCCCTTCCCGTCTCTCCCCACCCCTTTCCCTCTCTGTCTTCATTTCTTTCTCTCTTTCCCTTTCAAATGGGTCTCATGTAGTCCAGGCTGACCTCACACTAGCTTTATAGCCTAGGCTGCCCTGGACCTCCTGGTACCACCCTCCCCCGGGGCTGGGATTAAATGTACCACCTCACCCTGCTCAACAGTCTAATGTGTGCTTAATTTCACGTTGTTTGTGAGTCTTAAAATTCACGTTTAACATAGTTTTTCTGCAACATCTTCCTATGTAGCTCAGGTTGGCCTGAAACACACCGTCCAGCCTCTACTATGAGTGCTGGCCTTATGGCTTTACTGGCGTACTTCACCAAGCCTGGCTCATTTTCCTTTGAAACTGCTTATCCACATTTAACGTGACTGAGAGAGACAATTTCTGTTTTTTTTTTTTTTTCATCCATCCAGATTCCTTAATTTACTCTTTGTTTCTTGCTGTTCCCTGGCTCTGGAGATCGCCCCAGCGCGGCGCACACCAGGCAGGCGCGGTCCTGTCTACATCTCCAGCCTCAGCAACTCAGAGCACGCGCTGCCCTTGCAAAGGCACTGGGTTGCTTTCTCAACACCCACTGCCCTCTCACAAACATCCCGAACTCGGTCCTGGGGGGTCCAGCACCCTCCTCTGGCCCACTTGGGTACTGCATGCATAGGTGTGCAGATTCATGCTGGCAAGGAGCATATACAAAATAAATAAAAAATTAAACCATTTACTTATTTATTCATTTATCTATTTATTTGAGACAGGATCCCTCTGTATTATAGCCCTGGCTGTCTTGGAACTCACAAGAGATCCTTCTTCCTCTGCCCCCCAAGTGCTGGGATTAAAGGCGTGGACCACCAAGCCTGGCAAACAACCACCACCAACCACCACCACCACCACCACCACCACCACCACCACCACCACCACCACCAACAACAACAACAACAACAACAACAAACGTGTCTTTCATACATCCCACAAACACAATGCACAGTCTGGAGAGGAACCCATCATCTCTGGGAAAAAGGACGCTGAGATCCAGGTCCACTGTCTATCTAGTGAGGCTGATTCTCAGACAAAAGCAAACACAACTCAAAATGTTTGTAAACACATTGTTATCTCTGCCGTGCAGAGATGGCACAGTGGTTAAGAACACTAGCTGCTCCTGCAGAGGACACAATCGGGTCCCCAGCACCCACACCCGGCGGCTCACCCCCCCCCTGTAACTCCAGCTTCAGGGAGTACGACGCCCCCTTCTGGCCAAATGTTGTCACAGCACTTGCTTGCTCATAACCACACACGGATACATTGGGAGGCAGAGATAGGTGGATCTCTGTGAGTTCGAGGCTACCCTGATCTATAAAGGGAGTTCCAGGACAGCCAGGGCTACACAGAGAAACCCTGTCTCCAGAAAAGAGGAATAATAATAATGAAATGTGATGTGATGTGGGGAAAGACTGGTAATGTATCTCAGTGGTGGAGTGGAGGGTATGAAGCCCTAGGCACCATAAGAGAGAAGAAAATAAAATGAAAGAAAAAAGACCTTTTTTTTTTTGAGGCAGAGTTTCTCTGTGTAGCCCTGGTTGTCCTGGATCTCGCTCTGTAGACCAGGTTGGTCTGGAACTCACAGAGATCCTCCTGCCTCTGCCTCTCAAGTGCTGGGATTAAAGGCATGCGCCACCACCACCCAGCTCAAAAAAGACATTTTTGTTTTCCTTTGGTAAGTTGGAAATCAGATTGGAGGGGTTTCTAGGCGCCATCTCGTTTCTTGCCATCAGGGGTCGCCACAGCCTGCAGAGCCGGGAATGGGGGTCTGAGATCCCCTTAGCCCAGTCCTGAGAGCTGGGGAACTCCTTCTATGATGGGGCAGGCACTGGGCGGGATGAGGAGTTCAGGGTCAGCCTTGCCTACATAGGAAGTTCGAGACTATCCTGAGCTACATGCGACGGCCACAAACATTGTCATCCCAAGCGGTTGCTCCCGCCTGTAATCTCAGCAATCTGGAGACTGAGGCAGGAGAATTATCAGGCTTACACTGAGACTCTGCTGGAAAAAAAAAACTATCAGAAAATACCGTGTCTGGGCATGGAGGGCAATAGGGAGCCATGGGAGGCTGTGGCAGAAGACACAAGAAGCCACAGGCATTCAGGGTGAGCCAGAACTGAGTCATGTGACCCGCCTGCCTCTCTGCAGGCCACACCAAGCCTGCATTTCTTCTGCCTCTGATTGTTTTGAGACAGGACTCATGTAGCCCAGGCTGACCTCCAATATACCATGTAGCTGAAGATGACCCAAATCCTGGTCCTCCCGCCTCCATCTCACCTGTGTTGAGGTGACAGGAGGTACAGGGACAGAACCCAGGGCTTCACACATGCTGGACGAGCTCTACCAGCTGGCTACAGGCCCTGAAACATTTTTGTTTGTTTTTTTTAGGGTGCTGGGACCCTGGCATAGCCTGGGGGTACACACAACAATCACGCCACGCCGAGTCAAGAGTCTAAACAAATGATTACATTTCTTTATTATTTTGTGTGTGTGTAGATGCAACGGTGCTGATTTGGAGAACTCGGAGGAGTGTGCTGTGGAGACTGAACGAGGGTCCTCAGGCTTGGCGGGAACACCCTAGCCTCTGGCCATCTCCCACTTGTCTCCTGTGTCTACTCCTGTCTGCAGCCCATGCCTCTGGAGTCTGGTCTATGCCCACCAGGCCCCTCCTGTGAGTACAGGAGCTGGGGTGGGGGTGGGGCTGCTGATGCCTCCCCTGAGAGTCTCACCCCAGAGTCCCCACCCCAGGGGACTCAGCGTCCTAAGGCACTGCCCCCAATCTCAACCCAGCTCTGCTTCACTTTCTCCTAAAAGCAGAAAATATATCCATGGAAAACTGAAAGGGAGGTGTGCCTGACAGGCAGGAGAACCATTCCTTCCACCAGGCTGGGGGCTGGCACACACCTACAATCCCAGCACTTAGGATGCAGAGGCAGGAGGATCTCTGTAAATCAAGAGTTGCAGGCTAGCCAGGGCTATCTTAAAATAAAATAAAATAGTGAGGTGGTGGCGCACGCCTTTAATCCCAGCACTCGGGAGGCAGACCCAGGCAGATCTCTGTGAGTTCGAGGCCAGCCTGGGCTACAGAGTGAGTTCCAGGACAGGCTCCAAAGCTATACAGAGAAACCCTACGAAAAACCTAAATAAATAAATAAATAAATAAAATAAAAAATAAAAAAGCTCTTTCTTCCTTTATAATGTTCCTGGTGGCACACTTCTGTCACCCAGCACTCTGGAAGCTGAGGCAGGAGGACTGCTGTGAGTTCAAGGCCAGCCTTCAAGTAGCCTCACACTACCTGGAGTACATAGTAACAAATGTCTCAAGACAATAAAACAAAAAACAAACAGTGAAATTTTTTTTCTAACCAAGACGTGACGTTTTTTAAACCTCCTGTCTCCGTGAAGACTGAGCTGTTTAGTTGGTGGCAAGTGCCGACTTCCTTCGAAAGGTTCCCACCTAAACAAACATCTCAGGCCGAATTGATTGTTTTCCATTTAGAGAGAAAGAGGGGGTGGGGAGCATCCATGAGGATCCTGAGCCGAGCATCCGAAGGGACGCAGCATGGGCAAAGTTTCCTGTGACCATGACAAATTGTTCTCAGGAAAATCACAGAGCGGTCCCATCAGGGGAATGAGGTTGACCTGGCAGGGCGTCTTCCCCTCCCCCTCCCCACGGGACAACCTGGCCAGGGATGCAGGCAGAAGGGCTTCAGAATGTCTATTTTTAGAGACGTTACACAGTGCGGCAGAAGTGGTCAAGGAATTAGCCTTTTGAAGGACGCTCTGGTGGCAGCTATGTCCAGGGGGAGATGGGAGGTTTGACCGGAGAGATTGATTGAAAGAAAACAATGGAGATGCTGTCGAGAACCGTGACTGGGAACCAGGGCTGGGAACCCAGACAGAAAGGCAAATGGCTCCGTGGACCTGGGAGGCTCCAGGCAGAGCAGCTGAGCGGGTGTGGAGTCCGGCTTCCATCCCCGTGCCCTGGAGAGGATTCTCCGGAAGGTGCTTGCCTCTGAGCCTGAGGACCTGAGTTCAGGCCTTGGGACCCACCAGAGAACTGATTCCTGCAGGTTGGCCTCTGACCTCCACACGAATGCGCACACACACTAAAGTAAATGTAAGTTTTAAAGTTTTAAAACAGGCAAGAAAGGAAAAAAAAATCTTAAAGACATAACTAAGCAAAAAACAAGGAAGATTCATTTTTTTTTCTACCTAAAAAATAAATCTTAAGCAGGGCATGGTGGCACACTCCTTTAATTCCGTCACTCAGGAGGCAGAGGCAGGCAGTCTCTGAGTTTGAGGCCAGCCTGGTCTACAGAGTGAGTTCCAGGACAGCCAGGGCTACATAGTGAGACCCTGTCTTGAAAACAAACAAACAAACAAGCAAACAAATAAATAAATCTAATGGGGGGCCTGGTGAGATGGGTCAGCAATGAAGAGAACTGGCTGCTCTCAGAGGACCCAGTCCCCAGCACCCAGAGGGTCCAATGCCCTCGCTGGCCTCTGAGAACACTGCATACCGCAAACATCTGTTACTCCAGTACTCCCCAAAGCAGCCTGGGCTACATGAAACCTTGCTTCAAAAAATGAGTCAAAACTGTGAGATTGGATTACCCATGTGGAAAGAAAATATCATTTTGATCTTGATAGAAATGAAGTTAGTTTGTATGTTAAAATGTAACAATTGCCCAACATGACCACCATCAGATCAAGGATCAAGGGTGGTTTTTTGATTTTCTGAAAGTTTACAATTGCCTTTCTTTTTCCTTACCTGACTTTATTTATTTTATTATTTTATGTGGATGGGTGTTTTGCCTGCACGTATGTTTCTGTATCACATGTGTTTAGTGCCTGTGGAAGCCAGGAGAGGGCTTTGGATCCCTTGGAACTGGAGGTACAGAAGGTCTTGAGCCATCATTGGGTGCTGGGTATCGAACCCAGGTCCTCTGCAAGAGCAGCCAGTGCCATCTCTCCAGCCTACAACAGGCTCCATTTGTTGTTGTTGTTGTTGTTTGCTTGCTTGCTTTTTTTCAAGACAGGGTTTCTCTGTGTAGCCCTGGCTGTCCTGGAACTCGCTCTATTGACCAGGTTGGCTTTGAACTCACAGAGATCCACCTGCCTCTGCCTCCCGAGTGCTGGGATCAAAGGTGTGCACCACCACATGGCACAACTCTATGTTTAATACATTTTATGTATTTATTTGTGTATGGTGGGCATTCACACATGACACAGCATATGGAAGTTAGAGGACACCTGTGGGATTCTAGTCTCTCCTTCCACCACGTGGGTCCTGGGGATCAAACTCATACGGTCAGCCTTGGCAGCAAGCACCTTTTTCCACCGAGCCATCTCGCTGGCCCCTCAACTGACTTTATGTTTGTAAGTACATATATAAAACACCTCACATACATTATAAAACACTGTCAACTCTTCTAGAACTAACCCCAGCCCTGCCTCCTGCCTGAGCCCCTCCACAGGACCTTCGTTACTTACGTTCCACCCATCACTGTGGCCCCGCCCCACTGCCTCTCAGCCTGGCGTCATGTGACAGTTATACGCCGTGTGGATGAGAGTTTCACACTTAGTTCCTACAGAAGTCCCACGGCTTACTTACTTTAAGTATCGTATCATTCTATTTCATGTGTCTGGGTGTTTTGCCTGCATGCATGACTATGTACACCTGTGTGCATGGTGCCATCCCAGCCCAGAAGTGGGCATCAGATCCCCGGGGACAGGAGTTACAGGGTGGTTATGAGCCATTATGTAGGTGCTGGGAATCGAACCCAGGTCCTGTGAACTGATAAGGCAAGCTCCAGCTGTCTCACAGTTTATTAAAGCTGAATATGTGTCCAGCTCTGTAGGAAAGCCTTGGAAGCGAGCTATATTCGGCGCTGGGAAGATGGCTTTGTGGATAAAAGCCCTTGCCACAAAACCCAAAGACCTGTGTTCAGTACCCAGAACCCACAAAAGGTGGAAGCAGATAGCAACTGCACAGAGTTGTCCTCTGACCACAGACATACCCCTGGGGTACCCAAGATACACCACAGACAACAAGAGCAACACGGATGGAAAAGGAACCAGCTGTGTGGGGCTCGGTGGGTAGTGAGCTCGGTGGGTGAGCTCGGTTAGCACCCGTGAATCGGGTGGTGCTGCACACCTGTCTTCCCAGCACTTTGGAGGGGGAGGGAAGAGGATCAGGAGTTTCAGGCCGCCGTCCTTAGCTACATAGCCACTAGGAGGTCAGCCTAGGCTACATGAGACCCCCCTCTTAAAGGGAGCAAAAAGCTGCCCTCTGTAAACAGGATAAAACCGGAATTTCAGGGGAGGAAGTTACTTTTCTGGGGTCACATGCTGGCCAGGTGGCATGCCAACTTGAGGCCGAACTGTGCCCCCCCCACCCTGCCTGCCTGGCCAACCTGGAGCCACAGCCGGTTGGGCCCCAACTGCAGCCCCCAGTCCGCCACCCCCACCCCGCGGCTGTCCAGGAAGGGTCTAGAATCAGGAATCACCGGGTGGCTGCAAGGGCCAAAGGTCACACAGGGTTTCCTGTCCGCCCCTGGGAACTTCCTCCTTCCCAACCCCACACCCGCCTGCCCAGCTCCTTCTCCATCCCATCCCTTCCCAGACTCCCTGGGCAGGCGCAGGCTGGCGACCTCCCCCTGCTGGACCCCAGAGCTGCCAGCTCCTTGCCCCTTGCCCCGACAGGTCAGGGCTGCCTAGGAGGTAGGGATGGCCGTGGGGGAAGCAGGTAAAGAATTCCAGAAAACTCTCCCAGCACTTTTGGGGGCTGGGGGCACCCCAAGTCCTTTTCTCTGTGATCCTGAAATCTCACATCTCTGTCTGGAGGTTGGCCCACAGAGACTCTGCAACCTCTCCATGAGCCTTACCTACCAACAATGCTCACTGCCAACTCCTGGGACCCTGATCACAGCAGGGCAGAAACATAAGCACACTGTTGTCATAGAGAGGGGAAACTGAGGCACAGATTGGTGCAGCCCTTGCCAGAGTTCACAGAGGCCTCTCTCCCCTTTCCCTACTCCAAGATCCTGCTCTCCTACTTCAGACTTGGGGGCTCCACCCCCGAACCACGCTTCAGCCCCTCACAGGGGGAGTCTAGGCAGGAGTTCTGTTGCTGAACCAGGGCCTAGTCCCAGAACACTCTGTGTGCTGGTAGAATGTTTGAGGGAGGTGGTACCACGGTCCCGCAGGAGTCAGGTGTCTGTGGGGTTCTTCTGTGTACTAATTGAGCACTTACTGTTGCCCATTGTGGAAAACCTCCCAGAGTTCCTGGGTGGGGAACTCACGTCCTCAGTCCTTGGATTCCTTACTTCTCTCTCTCTCTCTCTCTCTCCCTCTCTCTGGGGGTGTGCGTGCCCGTGCCTGGGAGCTGCCCTTGGTGACTGCTGGGTTTCGTGGAATTTGACTGGTGGCACCTCAGTGACCTGGGCATGTTTGAACCCAGCTTGCCACACAGTAACAGGGCCAGTCTCTTGTGACTGCTGTGCTTCAGGTTTCTCTTCCACACACCGGGCCTAGCCACGGGCATGTGCAGAGGGCATCGCCTGGCCGGCCTATGGCCGGGTGGTAGTGGTGGAAACTGAGGCCGGGCCAGGCGGAGGAAGCCAGTCCAGTCACCCAGCGGGTGCCGCACCCTCCATCTATCACGCTGTCCAGACTGCCAGTCCTTAACAGCCAGGGTGGGAGTGTTGTGATAACCCACAGCCCCCATTTCCTCCTGGCCAGGAAGGAGCCGGGCAGAGGAAGCATTAAGAGAAGTAATATAAACACTCCCCCCTGCTTGGCGCGGCCCAGATCTGGCCAGGCAGGCGAGCAGGGACAGTGCTCCCGCTTGACACTGCGCGAATGGGGCTCGCCATGGATCGCAGCCCGTACTCCCGCACGGGGGACACGGAGCGCGGCTGCTGGTACTACCTGCGCTATTTCTTCCTCTTTGTGTCGCTCATCCAGTTCCTCATCATCCTGGGCCTGGTCCTCTTCATGATCTACGGCAATGTGCACGCCACCACGGAGGCCAGCCTGCGGGCCACCGAGATCCGCGCCGACAGCCTGTACAGCCAGGTGGTGGGGCTCTCGGCCTCGCGGGCTAACCTGACCAAACAGCTGAACATCAGCACGCACACCAAGGACATGGTCGTGCAGCAGATGCAGAGCACGCGGCGTGAGCTGGATCGCATCAACGCCAGCTTCCGCCAGTGCCAAGGCGACCTGGTAAGAGGCGGCCTGTGTGTCCCAAATTCTGAATTCTTCTTGAGGAAACCATACTCCCCTCCTCTATTCTTTATTTCGAACTTGGTTTCATGTAGTTCAGGCTGGTCTAGAACTCGCTGTGTAGCCAAGGATGTCCTGGAGTTCCTGACCCTCATGCCCCTGAGATTACAGACCAGTGTCGCCAGGCCTGGTTTATGTGGTACATGCTACACCATTGAGCTACAGCCTTTCTCTGTCCCTAACCCCAGCCCCAGGCAGGGTCTCACTATATATAGGCTGGTCTTAAACTCTTGGCAGTTCTTTTGCCTCAGCCTCCTGAGTGCTGGATGACTGATTGCAGTCACCCCATGCAGCCGGTGAGGATCTTTTGACAGTGTGATTTTCACGATGGCAGACATCGCCTGCCAGAAAGGGTTTGCTGCAGGTGGCATGGTTTTTAAAGTTAGATTTATTTATTGCACATGCATGTTTACCCACATGCCATGCTTATGTGTGGAAATCAGAGGACAGCCTTCCACCATGTGGGCCCCAGAGAGCAACGCAGGCTGTCAGCCCCAAGCCCTTACCTGCTGAGCCGCCTCGAAGGCCTGACGGCTCTATTTACTTATGTGTTTATTTATAAGAGGCAGGGTCTCACTATAGCTCCGGCTGTCCCGGAACTCACTGTACAGGACAGGCTGGCCTCGAACTCACAGAGATCCATCTGCCTCTGCCTCTCGAGTGCTGGGATTAAAGCCACTATACCCTGCTCTCTAACCATCCAATTTAATAACAAGGTTTCTCTTGAGCTAAATCAGGAATTCATAATTTATGGCTAGGCCAATCCACTGCGGAGGCAGAGCACCCTCTCAGTAAGCTTTGTGGGTGAAAGCGTGCAGGAGCAGGTGCAGACCCCAGTGTTGCCGACCTGCAGTTGGGGTGTAGCTGGGCATCCTGGGGGTTGCAGGTCCTGCTGCTCTAAGTGCCTGCCCTGTGCTCACAGCGGGTTCACAGAGCTGGGTAAATGACCCAGAGAGCTTGATTCTTCCCCACTGTGACAGGGGTGAACCGAGCCTGGGTGTGGCTCAGAGCTCAGCCCCTGGCCAGCATGTGTGAGGCCCTGTGTTCCGTGCCCAGCACTGAGCACACAACCAAAAGAAATGCCACTCTCAGCCATGGTGGCACACGCTTGTCACCCTGACACTTGGGAGCTGAAGCAGCAGGAGTTCAAGTCAGCCTAGACTACATAAGACACACACACACACACACACACACACACACACACACACACACACACGCACGCACGCACACATACACACGTACACACACGTACACACACGTACATACATACACACACGTACACACACATACACACATACACACACACATACACACACGTACACACACATACACACGTACACACATACACACATACATACACGTACACACACGCACACACACGCACACACACGTACACACACGTACACACACGCACACACGTACACACATACACACATACACACATACACACACACATACACACACATACACACACATACACACACAGAAAGAGAGAGACACACTGCGAGAAGGGAGGAAAGAGAGACACAGAGAGAGAAAGAGGGAGAGGGAGGGAGAGGAAGGGAGGGAGGGAGGGAGGGAGGGAGAGGGAAGGAACGAGAGGTTTCAGGCTCTTTCCCAGGTGGGGCTGAGCCCCTGTCCTGGAATGGTCACAGAGATCCGGAGACAGCTGTCCCCACCCAGCTCCCAGCATGTCAGACGTACCTGACTATGTTCACTCGACGCCTCCCCACGCCACAGGGAGAACAGGACACTTCAGGCTGGGGCAGCTTCTGGCCCAATAGCGGGATGCTGGCAGCCGCCAAATTAGGGGTGAAGTAAGGACTCCCCTGGAGAGGACCGGGTCCTAGGCTGCCCCAGGGTAGAGGCGGTCTCCTCCCTCAGAGCAGCCCGGCAGGGCAGAGCTCCCTGGCCTCTTGTACTTTCTAGGCACTTACCACCCCCGGGTCAGGATCTGGGGACACACTTTCCCCCACCTCGTTTCCCACACTTCCTCATTGGAAAACACAGGGCCCAGGCCTCTGGGTTTTAATTTCCACATAACTAATTTATTTACGGCTCCTGGAGCTTGACCCTGACCCAGAGCCTCCTCCTTGCTAAGTGCAGACTCCATCACACCCCAGCCCTGATTCTACAGTTTAAAATTTTCCAGCCTGGGCTACATGACCACCTGACTCAGGACACTGGGGTTCCTTGGCAAGCTGCCTTCCCCATGCTGGACAGGAGCCCAGAAGCCACCTGAGACACACCTTAGTGGTTTCTGTCTTGTCCCCTACTTCCCCAAAGCACAAAGAAATGTGATTTTTCTGCTTCCTCTTCTCTTCCTCTGTTCCCCTCCCCATCCACTTTGTGCCTCGCCTCGTCTCTTTTTGGTTTTGTTTTAAGATAAACTCTTGCTCTGTGCCCAGGATGACCTTGAATTTACTGTGTCCCCCTGTCTGGAAGGACAGGCACACACCACATCTTGCTTCTGTGGTGGTGGGCACAAAACCCAGGGCTCAGCGGGGCGGTGGTGGCGCACACCTTTAATCCCAGCACTCGGGAGGCAGAGCCAGGCGGATCTCTGTGAGTTCAAGGCGAGCCTGGGCTACAGAGTGAGTTCCAGAAGAGGAGCAAAGCTACACAGAGAAACCCTGTCTCGAAAAACCAAAAAAAAAACAACAACAACAACAAAAAAAACACCCCAGGCTCTGTGTTTGCTGGGCTGGCATTCTAGCAACTGAGCTGTGGCCTCTATTTGTTTAAGAGAGTCTTGCCCAGCATGATAGCACACATCTTTAACCCTAGCACTTGGGAGGCAGAGGCAGGGGGATCTCTGTGAGTTCGAGACCAGCCTGGTTTATATCGGGAGTCCCAGGACAGCCAGGATTACAGACCCCATCGCAAACAAACAGACAGCCTTCCTCTGTGATCCAGGCTGGCCTCATATTCCAGGCGGTTGTCCTACTTCAGCCTCCTGAGTGCTCAGGTTACAGGTGAGAGCCGCCACATCTGGTTTATGAGGGTTGGGGTTTGAACCCAGGGTTTGTGCCTCTTAGGCAAGCACCTTACCAACTGAGTGAGCTACAAGCACTCTACCAGTGGAGCTCCCCCCCAGCTCTAGTCAGACTTTTGGAGGTCACTCAGACCCACAACCCTCTAAAGGTGTAGTGGCGGCCACTGTGTGTGCATCCCTGGAGATGTGTGCTGAGCTGTGTTGCGTGTCCACACCTGCAGCTCACCTACATAAATTATCACCCTTTCATGGTCGCCATCATCCTGAGCGAAATGCGCTGCTGGGAGCAGCTGAAGGAGAACAACAAGACCTGTGAAGGTAAGCGGGTCCTGGCGGGGGCGGAAGGAGGGGGGACGGCGACCACGCAGCTCAGGGGCCAGCCTGGGCTCACCTTCCTCGCCCCCGCCCCGCAGCCTTGCTCTTCAAGCTGGGAGAGAAGGCTAAGACGTTGGAGATGGAAGTGGCCAAGGAGAAGGCAGTGTGCGCCAAGGACAAGGACAGCCTGGTGGCGGGAAAGCGGCAGGCGGAGGAGCAGCTGGCGGCCTGTGGCAAAGAGCGGGAGCGGCAGCAGCAGGAGAAGCAGGTGGCCGAGGAGCAGCTGCACAAGGTGCAGGCCCTGTGCCTGCCGCTGGACCAGGACAAGTTCCAGGCGGACGCGTTAAACGTGTGGCGGGACTCGCTGATCCCGCGCTCCCTAGAAAGCCTGGGCTACCACTACTCGCTGGTGCCCGAGATCACGTCCCTCCGCCGGATGTGCGAGCACCTGCCAAGTATCATGAGCTCCAAGCTGGAAGAGCTGGCGCGCGGGCTGCGCATGGGCATCGAGCGCGTGACCCGTGAGAACGCGGAGCTGCGGCGGCAGAAGCTGGAGGTGGAGCGCGGGGCGCAGGGCATGCAGGAGGCGCGGACGCGCGCCGAGGCGGAGGCGCAGGCACGCGAGAGCCAGCTGCGGGCTGAGTGCGCGCGCCAGACGCAGCTGGCGCTGGAGGAGAAGGCGACACTGCGTGCGCAGCGGGACGGCCTGGCTCGCGAGCTGGAGGCGCGCAAGCGCGAGCTGGAGCAGCTGCGCACCGAGGTGGACGTGCGTATCAATGCGCTGGACAGCTGTCTCAAGGCCAAGGTGGGCCTGGTCCACTGTGTGGAGTTGGTGCCCTGGATGCAGTCTGGGAGGGTCAACCTGGGAAGGGGTGGGAGCTGAGGCCGGAGGATGTCACTGAAGGAGGGAAGCTGGGCTGGGGCGAGGGCCAGGTGGGCTTTGCCCTGGACAGATGGCGGGAACCGAGTTTGGAGTGGATTTGAGTCCAGTTTAAGGATTAGAGGTACGGGTGAGGGTTGTAGGTGATGTCGGAGCTGTGGTGGCCTCGATTTCCCACCCAGTTTCAGGCCCCTTGATGATGCCTCAGGTTGGTTTGGGTTAGGATCTTGGTTCCTTTGGCCGGACATAGTCTCTAATCCCAGCACTGGTCATTCAGGGGCAGAAGGACCTCTGTGGGTTCAAGGCCAGCCTGGTCTAAATAGTGAGTTCCAGGACAACCAGGGCTGCACAGAGAGACGGTCTCAAAACACAAACCATAACCAACAGAAAGACCACCCAACTAGGTTGCTTAGGCATTTGTAGGGCACAGAGGGACCAGCTCCTCCAACCTCTCTTGCTCTTTCCCAGGCACAGCCAGCCATCCCGCCAAGAGCCTCCGGCCCAGGCCCCAACCCTCCGCCCATAGGTGAGTGACAGCCAGAAGGGTCAGGAAGGGGGACACCTGGCTCCCCACCCCAGCTCTCCTCTCTTAGGCTGCTCACATGAACCCTCATTTTTTCCTATAGATCCTGCTACCATGGAGGAATTCAGGAAAAGGATCCTGGAGTCCCAGCGTCTTCCAGTAGTCAAGCCTGCCGTCCCACCCAGGTGAGATGCCAACCGGCTGAGGTCTCCATCCCAGAACTATGGATAAAGGAACCTGGGTCAGGGCTCAGGGTGGAGGGAGCCAGAGTTCACACTTGCTGCCTCCATAATGGAGCACCTGCTGTATACTAGGGCATGGCCAATATACCAAACACGACCATACTCTTGACAGGCAAGGCAGGGCTTTGGAGGGAGGGGATACTGTGAGCACAGGGAGAACAGGGGGGTCGGTGTCCTGGGCAGCTGGAACAGCCAGCACAGGTTTGGAGGCTGGGCTGGGTAGAGAAGGTCCACAGAGTGGAGAATGTGAGACGCTGAATCTCATTGCCCATGTATCCTGTACACGTATGTGAAGGTGCAGGCCGGAGCCCAACCCTGCCTGCAGTTCCTCAGAGTCTTCCGCTGTGGTTTTACTTTTATTCCCTGTTCATGTGTTCTGTGTATGGACAAGTGTGTGCCATGACACTCGTGTGGCTCAGAGATCAACTCTCCACGTGGGTCCTGGGGATTGAACTCGGATCCCCAGGCCTGGCCCACCATCTTGCCAGCCCAGCCACCATGGTTTTTGTTGTTCTCTTGAGTCAGGGTCTCTATATGTAGGCAGACTGGCCTGAAACTCACAGATCTGGTCCTGAGTGCTGAGATTCTTTAATGGACCACCACACCCAGCCACCATGGTTTTTGACCCAGGGTTTCTCACTGGCCTGGCTGACCAGCCACAGGAGCTGAGAACTGCCGTCTCCACCCGCCAGCCCAGTACAGGTGTGCCCACTGTGTTCTGGGATCGAACTCGGGTCCTTCTGCCCTGCAGCAAGGCTTCACTGAGCTCTCTCACTGAGCCTTACGATGTACTTTTACGGAATGGAAGAAGCTGGGCTGGTGAGAGGCTCAGCGAGGAGAGGAGTTTGCTGCCAAGCCTGATAGCCCAAGTTCCATCCCCGGGTCCCACATAGCAGGAGGAGAGACTCCCGAAAGGTGTCTCCACACTCCAGCCATGGCATAGGTGCACCCCACACACGATAAAAATAAGAAAATAAATAGACATCTGAGCCAGAGTAGTGGCATCCTGGGAGCCTGGGCCACAGTGTGGGACCCTGTCTCCAATGAAAGGCAGTTTAAGATGAAGACCATCAAATGTAAATCACTTTACATTAACTGTAAAGTGAAGCCCACAGTCAAGAGAGGGACCAGGGCTGTCCTTGGAGCATGCCTCGGGCATCTGGCCCAATGCCCACACCCCTCACCGAGTCACCAGCCCAGTCTTCCGTGGGAGACACCTTGTGTGTGCGTCACAGGGAAGTGACTCAGGGACCACTCAGGACTCTGCAGGGCCCTGGCCACTCTGGTTCAGGTCGTATAACCTGGGTGACCCAGTGGCGGCTCAGATCCTGAGCCCACCTGTAATCTCAGCATGCAGGAGGCTGAGGCAGGAGGATTAGGAGCTCAAGGCCATCCAGGGCTCCCGAGGAATCTCCTTCCTGTTTGTTAGCAGTTTAGTTCCAAGACTCAGAGCAGTCTCTGGGATTTGTACATGGATGAATGTCTGCATGTCTGTCTGTGCCCAAGAAGAGGGCATCAGATCCCATTTTAGATGGCTGTGAGCTGCCATGTGGGTGCTGGGAATTGAACCCAGGTCCTGTGAAAGAGCAGCCAGTGCCCTTTAACCGCTGAATCATCTCTCCAGCCACAGTCTTTGGGATTTTAAACCAAATCTTGTTGGGTCCCTAGACTTAGATTCCAACTCCCTGAACCATCACATGGTGGCCAGACCTGTGTCTGTTTCTCTCAGCCTCTTGGTAAACTACCAGGGAGCATCAGAGATCACTCTGTACTTAGGGGTTTTGTGTGTTTGTTTTTATTTTTTGAGACAGGGTTTCTTTGTGTAGTCCTGACTGTCCTGGAACTCACTCTGTAGACCAGGCTGGTCTTGAACTCAGAGACCCACCTGCCTCTGCCTCCTCAGTGCGGGGATAAAAGGCGTGCACTACCACTGAGTGGCATGATATTGGTTTTTAAAGAGATTTATTTATTAATATTGTTTGACATAGGGTCTTACTCTGTAGCCTTGGTTGTCTTGGAACTCACTGTGTAGACCAGGCTAGCCTGGAACTCACAGAGATTGGTCTGCCTCCCCAGTGCTAGGATTAAGGGTGTGTGACATCTCACCCTGCCCCACTATGTAGCCCAGGCTGGCCTCACACTCAGTCCTTTGCCTCCACCTCGTCAGCATATCCTGCTGGTGCGCAACACCACATCGACTATTTTACTTTTATTTGTGTGTAAGAGGGCTCTGGAGTCAGGCCCTCTGAAAGAGCAGCAGGCTGAGCTGCCCCTCCAGCCACAGTGAGCGACTTGTTTTTTGAGGCTGTTTGATTTATGTGACCTGGGTTGGCCTCAGGCTCCAGGTCATCCTGCAAAAAGGTAGAAGAGTGAGGAGTCGGCCTGCGGGGCCTTTGACCCCAGCGCTTGGAAGGCTGAGGCAGGGGGATTACAAGTTCAAGACTACATAGTGAATACTTTTTTTTTTTGAAAGAAAGGAAGGAAGGTGGGGGAGAGAGCAAAGAAAATGTTGAAAATCTTGAATAGAGACAGCAGAGTAGGCCCTATCTCTTTGCGAACTACTCCACCCCTACCCTCCCACCCCATCCATCTTGGCTGGGAAATTTCTATTCTGAGCTCCACTTCTCAGAGGATGAAACTAAGGACTTAGCCAGGGTCACGCACAGGCCTAGGACTGTCAGGTCTCACTTGAGAACCGGGGAAGCTTTGGACATTGTTTATCTTGAATGACGCCCGCCCGTGCGGAGGGACAATGCTCACTCAGGCCTGCCCTCTCCCCACAACCCCCCCTCCCCATTAGCCTTCAGGTGCCAGGAAGAGACTTTCCCAGGACTGGGGCCATGGCCTCAAGGGGCTTCTTCCTCAAGGGTACAGCTTAGCCTTGCTCCTCCCCTCCCTTGCTGCCTGTCCCCTCCCCTCCCCTGCTTCCAGTCCCCTCCCCCCCCTCCCTGCCTGTCCCCTCCCCTCCCTCTCTGCCTGTCCCCTCCCCTCCCTCCCTGCCTGTCCCTTGTTTTCACACTTGCTAGGCAGATGAACATCTCCAGTCTGATTGTTTTGAGATGATGTCTGGCTATATAGCCTTGCTGATCTCAAACTCAGAACCTTCTTCATCAACTTTGAAAGTCTGGGGTGGCACAGGCCTTTAACCCCAGCACTTGGGAGACAGAGAGGCAGATCTCTGTGAGTTGGAGGTCAACCTGGTCTACATAGCGAGTTCCAGGGCCACACAGAGAGACCCTGTCTCAAAACAAAACAAAAACAAAAAAGAAAGTAAGTAAGTCTGGGTTGATACCTATCTCCACATCCAACTTTGTTGTCCTTTAGTTAACTAGTTTCGTTATTTTGGGACAAGAGCTCACTGTGTAGACCAGGCTGGCCTTCAGCTCACAGAGATCTGCCTGAGTGCTGGGATTAACGGGGTGTACCACCACCCCAGGCACCGTACACCCCCTTTCTATTTATTTATTTGTTTGTTTGTTTATTTATGTTTATTTTATGTGTGTGAGTGTTTTCTGTGTGTCTGCCTATGCACCTGATGCCTGTGGAGGCCAGAAGAGGGTGTCAGGTCCCCAGGAACTGGAGTTTCAGGTGGTTAGCCACCATGTGGGTGCTGAGAACCGCAGCTGGGCTCCGGCCTCCACAGTCACCTTCTGTTGTTGTTGTTGTTGTTTTGAGACAGGGTTTCTCTGTGTGGTCCTGGCTGTCCTGGAACTCACTCTGTAGCCCAGGCTGGCCTTGAACTCACAGAGATCCACCTGCCTCTGCCTCCCGAGTGCTGGGATTAAAGGCGTGCGCCACCACCGCCTGACCACAACCACCTTTTAAAAAAAATATTTCAACATCCAAATGTCTCCGTGTGTGTGTGTGTGTGTGT
>CABHPH010134990.1:32621-43917 GCA_902168325.1 Peromyscus nudipes | reverse complement strand
ATCGTAATTTCTTTCTAGCGTAAGGATCTTCAGAAAGAAACCTGAGGGGGTGGAAGGCAAATATAAATCACGATGTTATGACTCAGTTTATGACACAAATTGAATCTCAAGCAATAAATAGTTCTTTGAAAATTTCATGCAAAATAGAGCACCCGTAAGTCACTCGCTTTATAGAGTGCGTTTTTTAAAATGACAAAGTATTTTAAAGATAAATAGGTCACCTGCATTTCTAATGCTGCCATACCACTGATTTGCCAGGTGATGCACATACAAGATTTCACAAGATTAGAATTGCTGTCCTCTTTTCTTATAAATAGACCAAAGCTCAAAGAGGATGTTCTAGTTTGCTTTCTGTCGCTGTGGGAAAATACTGACCTAAAGCAGCTTGGAGAGGAGAGAGTTTACTTGACTTACAGGTTACAGTTCATCATCCAACAAAGTCGGGTCAGGAACCTGAGGCAAGAACTGAAGCAAAGACCACTAAGAAATGATGCTTACTGTCTGTCTTACTCCAGTTTGCTTAGCTACCTTTTTGATGCAGTTCAGGCCCACCTTCCTTGGGAATAGTACTGCCCACTGTAGTGTGGGCCCCCCTTCAACAATTACCTATCTAGAAAATGCCACACAGAGCCGGGCGGTGGTGGCGCACGCCTTTAATTCCAGCACTTGGGAGGCAGAGCCAGGCGGATCTTTGTGAGTTCGAGGCCAGCCTGGGCTACCAAGTGAGTTCCAGGAAAGGAGCAAAGCTACACAGAGAAACCCTGTCTCGAAAAACCAAAAAAAACAAAAAAAAAAAAAAAAAAGAAAAGAAAAGAAAATGCCACACAGACATGCCCCTGGGCCAATCTGCGGGAGGCAATTCCTCTACTGAGGTTCCCTCTTCCTGGGTGTGTCAAGTTGACAACTTTAACTGTGATGGGATAAAGGATTTATACAAGGTCATAGAATAAAAATGGTAGAAGTGGGGATTCAAAGTGGATGGGGTACCTCCAAAGTCATGTTTTCTTCGTACTATACCACATATATACAGACCCATTAAACCTGACTGGTAAAATAGTTACAAGTAACTCTAGGCCATTTGTGAGTCAGGGGAAAAAATAATCCAAGCCAGTAATGTCCTCAAATGGCAAATATTCCCCAAGATAACAACAATAACTGATTTTTGGAATTCCTTTCCCTTCTTCATATATTAGGTGAGATTCCAGCTTTCAATTTACCTTTTTAATTATGTTTATGTCAATCAGATGGGAAAATTGACTTCATAATCACTAAGCAAAGCCATGGGCACTAGCTGAGGAGGGAGAATGAGCTCCTGGGAAGTAGCTGAGTGGATAGTGCTAGTTAATGAGAAATGATAAAAAAAAAAAAAAAAACATTTCCTTGGGTTCTAGATAGGAAAGATCAGAGAGCAGCTTATTCTCCTATGGCATACTCAGGGGAAGAGGTGGATCCAGGAGTAATTCTACCTTGGGTCAATGCCATAGTCAGTCAGAAATATTATAAGTCAAAAATGCATTTAAAGCTGGGAATAGTGGATCAAACCCCAGCACTTAGGAGGCTCAGGGAGCAGGATCACAGGTTTGAAATCAATCTGAGCTACACAGTGAGGCTCTATTTCAGAAAACCAAAAAATAAAATGAGAACTGCATTTGATATACCTACCCTACCAGCAGTAGCTCAGCAGTACACTGCTGAGTGCTGTTTACCCTGCTATGCATGGCTAACTGGGAGCCAATACTATTCATCACCTTGAGGGATGTGACAGTTACTCTCCATCATCAACTTCACATGACTTAGAATCATCTAGGTTATAAATTTCTCTATATATATCTCTAAAGGTGTTTGTCCTAGTCAGGGTTTCTATTGCTGGGAAGAGACACCATGACCACAGTAACTCTTATAAAGGAAAACATTTAATTGGATGGCTTACGGTTTCAGAGGTTCAGTCCATTATCATCATGGTGGGACACGGCGGCATGCAGGCAGACATGGTGCTGGAAAAGGAGCTGAGAGTTTTACATCTTTAAATGCAGGCAACAGGAAGTGGTCTGAGACACCAGGAGTGGCTTGAACATCTAAGAGACCTCAAAGCCCACCTCCACAGTGATGCACTTCTTCCAACAAAGCCACACCTCCTAATAGTGCCACTCCCTATGAGCTTATGGGGGGCAATAACATTCAAACTACCACAGTGTTTAAAGTGGGAAGGTCCACTGTGGATGTGGGCAGCATCATTCCAGGGGCAGAGAACTCAAACTGAACACAAAGAGGAAAGAGAAGAGCATCAGCATTCTTCTCTTTCTGCTTCCTGACAGAGACAAAATGTGACCAGCCTCCTCATGGTCCTGCTGTCATGCCACCATAAAGGACAGCAAACCACAAACCACAATAAATCCTTCCTGCCTTTGGCTGCTTTTATCAGGTACTTGTCTCAGCAAGAGAAAAGAAATGATACAAGGGAATATGTTTGTTTATTTGTGTTTTTGTTTTTTTGAGACAGGGTCTCACTTTATAGCCCTAGATAGACTGGTACTAACTTGGTGTGCCATCTGGCCTTGAATTTACAATCCTCCTGCCTCAGCCTTCAGAGAGGCTGGAGAATATAGGCATAAGCTACCACACCCAGCTTGAGGGAATCCTTCACCACAAATCCTGCTGCCAGGAAGCCCCTCTGTGTTCTTAGACTGCTCGTGCGCTTGAATGTGAGCATCAAGCTATATACCAGCCTTGGCTATGGAAATGCAGTTGTATGTGAAACACTCCTTCTGGGTTCTTAAACTCAAAGAGCTCAGGGTCAAGTAAAAGACATGGAAATGTAAAGATCAGATCACAACAACCAGCAAGTACCATTTTGCAATAATATTCACAAAGAGCTCAAACTATAGTCATCTTTGGTCATACTCCAGTTGTCCAAAATCCCTTTCCTTATTTTTGAAAGATTTATTTTGCTGAGTATGGTAGTGCACATCTTTTTAATCCCAGCTGTCAGGAGGCAGAGGCATATGGATCTCTGTGAGTTTGAGGCCAACCTGATCTACATAGTGAGTTCCAGGACAGTCAGGGCTAAAGAGAGAACCAGTCTCAAAAAAATTTATTTTATCTTTAAAATTATGTGTGTATGTGTCTGTGTGTCTGTATGTGAATATGTGCACATGAGTGCAGGTACCCACCAAAATCTGGAGTTACAGGCAATTAATTGTGAACTGCCCAATATGAATGCTAAGAACCTAACTCTGGTCTTCTAGAATAGCAATATATGCTCTTAACCATTACTCCATCTCTCCAGCCCCCTCGTCCCCCAATCCCTTTTTGAGAAAAGACTCTTCACATACGTTATCTGCATCAGACACTTTTGTGAGATAGTGGGGAAGATTTTGTTCCTATTTCCACAGAAACAAAAACTCTGAACCCATTAGGGATGTGCTGCCCCAGCTGTGGCTTTTGAACACTACATTAGGGGTGTAACTCGATGCAAGGATGGGAATGCTCCAGAAGAGCTAAGTCAGATAGCCAGTATGGAGAAGCAGGACTCTAAGGAGAATTCCAGAAAAGACCAAGGGAAGCACTCATGTTCAGAGCTGGAATCCACAACCGCCTGGGCTGTACTCAGAAGAGGTAGGCCCAGCCAAGGCAGGGTAAAAACCAGCTGACCTTTCCCCAGATGGGCACACATGAACCTGTGTCACCAGCTTCATTGATGAAAGTCAAGAATTCTAGTCTCAAGCCAGCAAGATAGCTGAATGGGTAAAGGCACATGCTGCCAAAACTGGAGACCTGAGTTCGGTCCTGGGGGGCCCCTGTGATGGGAAAAGAAAACGAACCAACCCCAATAAGTGATCCTTTGACCTGCACCTGCATGAATGGCATTAGCACGCCCACACATGTGCACACACACACACACACACACACACACACTAATAAACGAATAAATGTAATTAAAAGTAAAAATAAAACCAAGTTTCCTGTTTAATTCTAGTTTCTATACCCAGGACCCTAGTGATTATATTGCTTAAGACCTCAAAGACAAAATAGGGAGCCGGGTGGACAGAGTGAGATCCAGGACGAGCACCAAAACTACACAGAGAAGCCCTGTCTCCAAATAAAAAAAAAAAAGACAGAACAGGGAGAGGGAAAAAAACAACACAGTATTTTGAGTCCTTATGAAAGGGGTGTGAGGACTTCTTGATGGCAGGCTCCTACCCAAGAGAAGACTTTGGCAGCTCCAAGGGGCTTGGGCCAAAGGAAGGTCAGTAAATTTAAAACGCACTAGCTCTCAGCTAAATAGGCCTTTCTGGTTCAAAGGAATGCACTGAAAAAAAAAAAAGGAAAAGAGAGAGAGACCCAGAAGACAGACAAGATTTCAAAGTATTTTCACCAAACAACATCGCACCGAGGCTGAAGCAAAGCTCCAGGAAGAGCAGAAGGACTTCATCCACACATCTATTCGTGTACACAGACATCTGACAAAACGCACTGCCTGCGGGTGCGCGCAGAGCTTGGCATCGCAGGAACGCACACACGCTTAGGGCAGACAGCTTTAGCCCTGTTCCAGTGACTCACTGCTGCATAACAAAGCATCCTCTGCGTGTCTTAAAACAACAATAATTTATTTCGCAGTTTGGGCAGGAGACAGCAGAGAAGCATCAACTCTATTCCATGCGTTGCCAACTGGGGTGGCATGTCAAGGGCCTGATGTTCAGTCATGGGGCTGGCAGTTGGCACTTGGAGACTCAGCAGGTGCTGTCAGCCAGGACACTGACAAACCTCTCCAAGTCACGGCTTGGCCTCTAAAATCCATCTTCCATTGCTACAACAGAATACCACTGGGTCATTTATAATGAGAGGGAATTTATTTAACTCATGGTCCTGGACACTGGAAGTTCAAAATGAAGAGGTGATGCATGGTGAGGCCCTCCAGACTGCATCATTCCTTCAGGCAGAAAGGTAATAAGTATGTGTGAATGAGCAAAGCAGGAGGGGTGGACTTGCTTTGTAACAACACACTCTAGTATGATTAGTCCACTATATCAATAAAAGCATTAATGATTCCCTATAGACCCCAGCTCTTTTTTTTTTCCCAGTATCAGAGCTTTATTAGGAGGAGGGGGGTAGACAGAAGAGAGTAACCAGGCCTGGGAAGAGGCACATGCAGAGAGAGAGGGGGGTGAAGAGCAGAAGGGAAAGGAAGATGGCCCCCAGCTCTTAATGCCATTACAATGGCGAATAACTTTCAACAGAGACAAACATTCACACCATAGCGCCCTTCCTACAGATTAGTGGCTGTTTTCCAAAACTAGCATTCCATCAAACAAAACATTAAAAGGCACAGTGTTTTAGGATCTAGCCCCCCATGTAACTTCTTTACATAACATCACTTCTTCCATACAGTTTTGATTGAGAGAATCCCAGAGGTCAGGCCAAATCAAAGAGCCCATCATCTCTTGTGGTATCTGTGTCAACATCCTGTTGTCAAGAAAACATGAAGAGGTCAGCTGTGGTGGCATATGCTTTAATCTCAGCACTTGGGAAACAGAGGCCAGCCTGGTCTACAGAGCGAGTCCCAGGGTAGCCAGGACTACACTGAGAAACCTTGTCTCAAAGAAACAAAAAAGCAAGAAAGAAAACATGATGACGGATGAGCTATATCATAGCAACTTTATAGAAAATACGTTCTGACAGAAAGCCCCACATTCTGACACAAACACCCACACTTCTGAGCACAGCTTACACATTCAGCACGTACACACAGCACACAGACATGCCTACACATGTATGCAAATTAATAGTCTCCATTCACATACATGATAGGTCACATAATGATATGCGCTTTACCACAGGTTTATTACCTACATAATTACATAGTTAGATGCATAGAGTAAAAGATATATATATATATATATATATGGTGTATTTCCTAGAAAAATATATATATATATATTTTAGAAACCCAATCAAGGGGCTAGAGAGATGGACTGTTAACTTTTGTCAACTTAACACGACCTGGAGCCACTTGGAAAGAGGGAACCTCAGTTGAAGAATTGCCTCTATCAGACTGGCCTGTGTCCATGTCTGTGAGAGATCTCATTGAAGCA
The DNA here is from genome assembly GCA_902168325.1 of Peromyscus nudipes. Lineage (NCBI taxonomy): Eukaryota > Metazoa > Chordata > Mammalia > Rodentia > Cricetidae > Peromyscus > Peromyscus nudipes. The sequence goes on along the minus strand of CABHPH010134990.1, from coordinate 37,825 downwards.
CGAGGGCCCAGCCCACTGTGGCACTATCCCTAGGCAGGCAGGCTTGGGCTGTACAAGAAAGTTAGCTGAGCACGAGCCGAAGGGCAAGCCAAAAGCAGTATTCCTTCGTGGTTTTTGCTTCAGTTCCTGCTTGAGTTCCTGCCCTAGACTTTCTCAGGGGCCCTGACCTTGAAGTGTAAGATGCAATTAACCCTTTCCTTCCCTCATTACTTTTGATCATGGTGTTTGTCACAGTAGCAGAGAGGCAAAGCTAGAACACCAATCTTGCAGAGGACCTGAGTTTAGTTCCCAGCACCAATGCCAGTGGCATCCAAGGGCATTGCGCTCATTTGCACAAACCCACACACAGGAACGTGTATACATACATCTTAGTTACTGTTTCTATTGCGGCAACAAAACACCATGACCAAAAAGCAAGTTGGGAAGGAAAGGGTTTATTCAGCTTACACTTCCACAGCATTGTTCATCATCACTGAAGGAAGTCAGGACAAGAACTCAAACAGGCCAGGATCCTGAATGTAGGAGCTGATGCAAAGGCCATGGAGGAGTGCTGCTTACTGGCTTGCTTCCCATGGCTTGCTCAGCCTACTGTCTTATAGAATGCAGGACCACCAGCCCAGGAATGGCACCACAACGGGATGGGCCCTCCCCCATCAATTACTAAGAAAATGCCCTACAGCTGGATCTTATGGAGGCATTTTTCTCAGTTGAGGTTCCCTCCTTTCAGATAACCCTAACTTGTGTCAAGTTGACATTAAACTGTCCAGCCCAACACATAATTAAAAATAAAATTAAAATTAAACAAAAGAAAGAAAAAGAAAACTAGTCAAAGCCAGGCATAGTAGCACACATTTATAATCCCAGCACCCAGGAGGCAGAGGCAGGCAGATCCCTGCAAGTTCAAGGCAAATCTGGTCTACTGAGGGAGTTTCAGGCAGCCGGGGCGGCAGAGCAAGACTGTATTTTAGAAAAGAAAAAGAAAGCCAGTGGTGGTGGCGCACACCTTTAATCTCAACACTCAGGAGGCAGAGGCAGGCAGATCTCTGAGTTATTCCATCCTCTGAAGACAGAGACATGAGGATCAGAAAGTTGAGATCATGCTTAGCTACGTAAAATGTTTGAAGCCAGCCCAGGATAAATAAGAGCCTATCTCAAAAGAAAAACGGTCTGACTGGCTCAGATGGCTGAACTAACTCTGTGCTTCATATTTGGGGTGAATCAAGTTGGCTGTCATAGTTCTGTACAGTTTTCATCCTGCTGCTCATACACACCTGGAAAAAGTCCTAAAGCCCTGCCACTGCAGGGCCGCTGCTCCCCTGGACCTGCTCCTTGGATTAATCTTTGACTAGCCTCCCATAAAAGCCAAGGCTACAAGGGGCTTCAGAAAGACTGGTGCCTATTGTGGGACATTTGTACATACACTGTGTGAAGATGTATTGCTGTGATTGGTGCAATAAAAAGCTGAACGGCCAATAGCTAGGTAGGAGAGTATAGGTGGGACTTCTGGGCAGAGAGAGAACTCTGGGAAGATGAAAGGTGGAGTCACCAGCCCGATGTGGAAGAAACAGGATGGGCAGTACGGAGATGAGGTAATGAGCCTTGTGGAAGAACATAGATTAGACAATATGGGTTAATTTAAGTTATAAAAACTAGATAGTAACAAGCCTAATAATAAGTCTCCATGTCATTATCTACAAGTTGGCGGTCCCAACAAGAAAGTACTACTACAGGTGCCTACTGGGATCCTGGGCATGTTGGGTCCAGGAACTGAGCATGCCAGCACAGTTCAGGGCCAGCAAGCTAAGGATGGGAGACCCTTTCTCTCCTCTGATAGCATCCTTCAAAACAGTACCCAGCAGACTGGAGAGATGGTCTCTGGCAGTTAAAGGCAGCTGCAGCCAAGCCTGACCATCTGACCTTGGTGTCCGGGACCCCCATGGTGGAAGGGGAGAACAGACTCCTGCAAATTGTCTTCTCACCTCCACCTGTGCATGGCACAGGTGCCCTGATGCACAAATCTGCACCAGGTGAAGTGCGATCCTAATTAGTCTGAACAATAAAAACCTGGAGTCAGATATCGAGGGGGGGAAAACTGAAAGATCAGAGCAGCCAGCCACTAGAGAGACTTCTTACCTCTAGGAATCCTCAGACTGAATGGCTGAGATCCTGCCTCCACCTGCCTTATATTCCTGTCTCCACCTCTCAAGTGCTGGGATTAAAAGTGTGCACCACCACCGCCTGGCTCTGCTTCTCTTTTAGACTGGTTTAATCTCGTATAGTCCAGGGTGGCCTTGAACTCCTGATCTTCCTGCTTTCTCCTCCCAAGTGCTGGGATTAATTGTGTGTGCCACCACTGCCTGGCCTCTATGGTTAACTAGTAGCTAGCTCTGCCCTCTGATCTCCAGGCAAGCTTTATTTGTCAGAACACAAACAAAATACCACACAACACAAAAAATATGAGATGCCCTGTACCTCATACCCCAGTACAAATTTTAGCTGTAATAAAAAATATTTTTAATGTTAAAAATAAAGGACTAGAGACGTAGGCCAGTGATAGAACACTTACGTAGCATGCATAAGGTCTGGGTTGGATCCTCAGAGGGAAAGAAGGAAGGAGAGAGGTGAGGGAGGGAGAGAGAGAATATATACACATGTATGAGGCATTCCACCCTGTGCCTGACACACAGTAAAGTGCAGTATTACCTTAACAATCGGTTCTATTCTTTTCCATGCCTATTGGCTATGCAGGTATCACACTAGTGGCTGAGCAAAGTCAAGTAGCACACAAATACGCATATGGGTACTTACAAGATCACACAGGGGACTCTGCCTTACATACCTACTTAACATTCCGAGCAATGATCTTACTTTCAGACCTAAACGCACAACACCCATTATACATTCCTCGGCTGTCTGGCAGCTTTTGTGCAAAGCCTGTAAGAAGGGGTATTACTCAGGTAGACAAACCCTCTCTCCGGAGACAAATGAGGCACAGAGGAAAGCAGACGTATGCAAGTGTCTCTCAGACAGAGAGCTTCAGGGCATTTCAGGGAAGTAGTGCTCCGTTCCCTCAGCCAGGTGACGATGACAAGCTGAATGTGGTTTTTCTCAGGAGCGTCTTTATTACTCCATATGTTGGAGCACACAATAGGCAGATCCAGGCAACAAGGAGCTGGCTACATGCAACTCATCATTCTTATTTGTTCAGCCATTGTGGTTTCCTATTTCCCTACAGCCTCCACAGAGACACCCAGGGAGGGAGTCGCTGCCACCAAGATCATTATGGAATTATGAGTCTCATCGAACCATGATTAGAGCCACCATAGAGAAATAAATCTTCCCTAGCTGGAGCTTGATGGTAAAACCCTGGGAACTCTGCTTCATTGTCCTAACACATGCTTCTCGGGAACAGGCTGATGTAAGCGCTGGGGAGTAGAATAAGGTTGAGGACTCATTCTCTAGAGCAGGGGACTCAGAGCCTATAGCCTTCTCTTCTCCCCATGCTGGGCTGGAATGACAACAATAACAACCTATCATTAAGAGAACATTATAGCTCATATATAAAGCTTTCTCATATCCCTTATATTGTTTAATTCTGTGGGATGCAGATTTTATTGTTCTTCATTAACCAAAATGGGAACTGAAGTTCAAATGTGCTGATATCGCTCAGTGCTGGGCACACGGCAGCCCCCAAATTAGAATGGGTAGCATAGCATGCTCCCTAAGGCTCCAAGTAGACCTCAGCCTTGATTTAACGCACAATCTAACACTTTTGTATTAAAATGAGTCCGATTCCACCCATCATATCCATCCAAGTAATATGCTATGAACCAAAGGTAAATAGGCGCACGGAGTCCTGAGGTAGAGTAAGGATGGCCTCAAACTCTTTGCCACCCTATTCAGGAACAGGTAAAGTATATTTCCATTCCCTTTGAATCTCTGCTGACATGTGGCTGATAGAATTCAGATGAGGTAATGCTATCCCAGTATGAGCCTAACCTAAGACGTGCCTTAGCTGTTCCGTAATAACTGCAGCTACCCTAACAGAGAGACAGTGTACAAAGAGGGGCCTCACTGAGCCCACCCTTCCAGGCATACTGCCAAGACCCAGATACGTGACTGAAGCTGGAGCTCTGAACCAGACCAGCTCACTCTCCAGGTGAGCACACCTGAGAGATCAGTCAATACCACATGGAGCAGATTGGCCAGTCAAACCTTTCCTGAATTCCTGACTCATGGAACTGGGTGATGTTTGTTTTAATACATGGGGTAACAAACTTTTTTCAAAAAAGATCCAGATAGTAAACATTTTCAGCTTCCTGGTCCATACACAATCTCTGTCACACTCTGTTTTTAATCCGTGTCTTATTTTTGAACACCTGAAGCTGTAAAAGGGGGAGACAACAAACAGTATGGTGTGGTGGCATGCGGCTGGTGTTCTCCCAGGACATAGGAAGCTAAGGCAGGACGATCGCAAATAGAGAAACCCTGTCTTAAAGACACACACACACACACACACACACACACACACACACACACACACACACCGCATAAGTGAAAAGCTTTCTTAACTGACTAGCTCTGTATAGCCACTCAAAGGCTGAAGGAGGAAGATCGTTGAGGTCAGACAAGCTATATGACAAGACACTTTCTCAAAACAAAAACAAAAACCATCAAACAACAATTATAACAATAAACAGGCTCTGGGATGGGTCTAGTGTCTGAGCCCTATTTTCATAAGTCCTGGTCTACAAAACGAGTTCCAGGGCAGTTAGGGCTGTTACACAGAGAAACCCTGTCTCGAAAAACAAAGAAAAAAACAAAACAAAACAAAAGATTTGTAACCTGCCAGGTGGTAGCTCACACCTTTAATCCCTGCACTCCGGAGGCAGAGAGGCAGGCGGATCTCTGAGTTTGAGGCCAGCCTGATCTACAAAACAAGTTCTAGAACAGCCAGGGCTACACAGAGAAACTCTGTCTTGAAAACAAAACAAAAAAAAAAGAGTTCCAATTAGTCTAGATGTGGGACATGGTAGTGCATGGCTATAATTCATGACTTAGGAGGTAAAAGCAGAAGAATCAGGAGTTCAAGGTAATTCTTAGCCACGTTGCAAGTTTGAGGTCAGCCTAGGTTATGTGAAACCCTATGTCAAAAGGAAAAGAAAGAAAGAAAGAAAGAAAGAAAGAAAGAAAGAAAGAAAGAA
>CABHPH010134990.1:10562-32521 GCA_902168325.1 Peromyscus nudipes | reverse complement strand
AATGAATGGCTAAATAAACAAATATAATAAAATTGGGTTTTTTTTTTTGACAAAAGTAAGGAGCAATGATGGCAAGGCAGATTCATAGTTTGCTGGCTTTAGAGCTTTCATGAAAGGAAAGTTTGGCTTTTGCCTGCAGATGAGAGAGCTGCTATACTTCCATAGGGAGCCCAACCTTCCTCCCAGTAGGAAAGAGAAAGTCAATGGAGATCAGTCACTAAGAGCCTCATATATATCAATACATCCCCACAAACTCATCACTCAGGAAACTGAGACAGGAGAATCAAGAGTTGGAGGCCAGCCTAGTCTATACAATTAAACACTATCAAAATAAAAGGAGAGACAAAAAAGAGGAGCGAGAGAAGGGGGTGAAAGAGAGAGGGAAGAAAAGAAAAAAGAAAAGAAAAGAAAAGAAAAGAAAAGAAAAGAAAAGAAAAGAAAAGAAAAGAAAAGAAAAGAAAAGGAAGAAACTGGGTGTTTCCAGGTTCTTGGCACTCCTGTTCAAGAACAACATAAAAGCACACACAGTTTATGACATAACAAGAATTCTCTACCCAAAGCTAAGGGATGGCACAGATTACACAATACAGATCAGCTATTTGCCCCATGAAGCTACTCAAGGACCTTGATTATTGTCTGGGATTTCCTTTGCTATGGGTTCAAGAGAAAGAGGAGTTTGGTTACTGAGAGGTATAGTGAGCGTGGTTCTGTTTTGATTGACAGGTTAAGTTGTTTAGCCATTTTTCCCTACTGCGCATGTCCTTTCTCATAATGCACTTGATTTTAATTATATACATACTCGGTTGTGCATAGGCAGAAGAGGGTAAATAGGGAATTCTCCCTGAACGTTCACTTTAAGGACACAGCTTGCCTTATGGCATATGCACCCAAAACCAATCTCGGCCCGATGAGCACCCCCATCCTCACAGCTGGACTTAATAGAATGTGTCTTGGTCTTTTGATGGTTAAGGGAAAGAGAAACGTATTCTATTATTTGGAGTGGAGTTTGCATGCATCGATAAAGGCAGGGATCTTAGGTTGATAACAGGTTGCGAGGTGCATTGTTTGGAGAGGGGTTTCTGTGCATAGTGATTGTGGGTAAGGTTCTCAGGCTGCAAACTGCATTATTGGAAATAGGCTGTGGAAGCTGGAGAGATGGCTCATCAGTAAGAGCACTGGCTGCTCATCCAGGGAATAAGCAGTTGATTCTCACCACCCACAAAATTGTCTGTAACTCCATTTCCAGGAGATCCAATGACCTCTTTCAGCCTTGGTAGACAGCGTATGCACATGCCCTGCATACAAACATGACAAATCACCCATATTCATAAAGTAAAAATAAAATGAATCTTTGGTTAACATTTTTAAAAAAGAAAAGACACCGGATATAGGCTCCTGAGATAGTTCAGTGGGTAAAGACACTTGCTGCTAAACTGATGATCTGAGTTTGAACCCCAGGACCCATATGGTAGAAGGAGAGAACAGACTCCTACAAGTTGTCCTCTGACCTCCACACACCTCCAGTGGCACACAAATACCCATACACACACACACACACACACACACACACACACACACACACACAATCAAATTAACAAATGCAATAAAATCAGTGCAGAACTCTCGTTTAAAGAAAAATGGAGTCCCGGGTTACTAAGCTATTCCCTGCGTTTATTTGCCTCTGTCACAGAGCTCCAGTGTGACCAGGTCTAGATGTCGTGCCATTTCTTGCTCCTGTTCTCAGCTGAGCTGAGTAACTCATCCTCTTATTCTGCACACAGCAAGACAGCTCAGCACGACTCTGTCTTACGTCCTCTCCAGTCGGACTGTGCAAGAACAGAGTCAGTGTGCTCCTCCCACAGCTCTCAGGGATGGGTCCTGGTGGCCCTCAGTGTCGAGCACGTGCCATTCCCCTGTGATGTTGTTGCCATTATTCAGCTTTCTTTTGGAGGGGGTAGGGGGCAGGTTTCAGGACAGGGTTTCTCTGTGTAGCCCTGGTTGTCCTGGAAATCTCTCTGTAGACCAGACTGGTCTTGAACTTACAGAGATCCTGCCTGCCTCTGCCTCCCGAGTGCTGGGATCAAAGGCGTGCGCCGCCGCCGCCACCACCACCTGGTCAGCTTTCTTACGTTGAAATATAATTCACCTACCATAAAACTAATCTTTTTAAAGTTTGACATTCAGTCGAGATATGGTGGTACATGCTTATCGTCCCAGCACCTGGGAAGCTGAGGCAGGAGGATTATGAGTTTAAAAAAAATAAAATAAAATAGCTGAGCGGTGGTGGGGCACACTTTTAATCCCAGCACCCAGGAGGCAGAGGCAGTTGGATCTCTGTGAGTTCGAGGCCAGCCTGGTCTACAAAGAGAGCTTCAGGACAGTCAGGACTACACAGAGAAACCTTGTCTCGAAAAATACAAAAAAAAAAAAAAAAAAAAAAAAAGGAGCTTGGTGTGTGAGGTATCCTCGCCCCTTAAAAAAAAAATAAATAAAATATGTAATTCAGGGGTTGGGGATTTAGCTCAGTGGTAGAGTGCTTGCCTAGCAAGCACAAGGCCCTGGGTTCGGTCTTCAGCTCCAAGAAAAAAAAAAAAAGAAAATATGTAATTCAGGGTGCGGTGTGGTGGTGGTGGTGGTGGTGGTGGTGGTGGTGGTGGTGGTGGTGGTGACGACGACACATGCCTTTAACCCCAGCACTCAGAAGATAGAGGTAAGAGGAACCAGCTCAAAGAAAGTATGCTCTACATTGTGTGTTCCAGGCTAATCTACAGAGCAAGACTTTATCCTCACCCCTTAAAAAAAGAAATAAATAAGCCAGATTGTGGTGTCCCATGCCTGTAATCCCAGCACTCAGGAGACAAAGGCAGGCGGATCTCTGTGAGTTCAAGGCCATCCTGGGCTAAAGAGTGAATTTCAAGAAAGGCTCCAAAGTTACACAGATAGACCCTGTCTCAAAAAAACAAAAAACAAACAAACAAAAAAAGAAAGAAAGAAAGAAAATGTAATTCAGGGCATGGTGGTGGTGGCACATGCCTTTAATCCCAGCACTCAGGAGGTAGAGGCAGGTGGATCTCTTTAGTTTGAGGACAGCCAGGTCTACAGAGCAAGTTCCAGGCAGGGCTACTCAGAGAAACCTTGTCTTGAAAAACAAACAAACAAAAAAAGTAAATCGTATTTTTTAGCATTGTTACAATGTTGCATACATGCCGTTAATTCCAAAACATTTTCATCAGTCCAAAGGGAAACTATTTATTTTTATTTCATACTTATTTATGATTTATGTTTTGCCTGTGTGTATGTCTGTGTGAGGGTGTCAAATCTTGAAGTTACAGACAGTTGTGAGCTGCCATGTGGGTGCTGAGAATTGAACCTGAGTCCTCTGGAAGAGCAGCAGCCAGTGCTCTTAACCGCTGAGCCATCTCTCCAGCCCCAAGAAACCATTTTTAAAATTTATTTCTTTACTTATTCATTTTTGTGTATGTGTGTATATGGTGTGTGTGTGTGTAAGACATATTTGTGTGTGAGAGTCCACATGTGGCACAAGCCCATACGTGGCGGTCAGGGGACAACCTTGGATGTTGTTTCTTGTCTTTTACCTCGTTTGAGGCAGCTTTCCTCACTGAGCTACAACTCCAGGCTGGTAGGTCTGAGAACTTTCGTGGGCGTGTTTTGTCTCCACCTCCCATCTGGCCACAGGAATGCTGGGACTACACACACAAGCCGTTGACTCCAGCTTTTAAATGGATTCTATAGACCTGAACTCAAGTCGTCAGCCTTGCGTGGCAAATGTTTTTACCTGCTGAGCAACCCTCCAGCCTCCAAAGAGACATACACTCCATACAAGTCACTCCCATCCCTCCTTCCTCCAGTCTCCAACAACCACTAATCTATTTCCTTCCTATATAAATTTGTCAGTTTTATCTAAACAAATGGAACAGATAGTAACCAAGGCAAGCTTTGAACTTTCCAACCTCTTACACCAATCTCCTGAGTGGCTGGGAATATGGGCTTGTGCCACCAGGCCCAGTTCAACCTAATAGATTTAAACCGAATTGACTTAAACCTGAATTACACAGTCTGCTTCCAGTGCAGAGGAGAGAGTTGATTTTACCAGAACCGCAGCGACTGAAGAAAGAATTATGGTTCACTAGGAAGAAACGGGATATAGTTACCAGGTAAGGAGTACAGAGCTCTCCGCAGCAAATCCGGAGATGGCCACTACAAATAACTAGGGGTTATTGACTGTGGGAGCCAGGCAGTGTGTCAAAAGCACACGCTGTTTCATTTAGCCTTCCTTGCAAGCCTATGGAGATTGTACTTTTCCTGCTTTATAGATGAAGAGCTGTGCTTCAGAAAAGTTGACTCTGTCGCCCAAGTTTATACCGATAGGCAGTGGTATTTTCACCCATGTCTGATTGCCAAGTGTCCAAGAAGAAAAAAAAAACGATAATTTTTTAATTGTGTTAAAACAATCTGCTAGAAGCCCTTTTATTTTGTGTGCCCAATATTGCTGTTCTCAACGAGAAGAGCCTGTGTGACCAGAAATTTCCTTTTACACCAAGAAGAGAGAAAAAAAAAAACAAAAAAACAGGTTTTTATAATGGTTAAAAAAAAAAAAAAAACTGTTGACAGTTTTTTCCTTTAGGTTTCCAAGTAAGCATCCAGTTTTGTCAGTTGCTGCTTCACTGGCATGAGATTAAATAGCTATATTTCCCCAGAGCTCCACTTCTTCTTCCACCACCCATCTTGTTCTAACAGGCCTGGAATTCAGCTACATTCTGCTGATGGGAGATCAGCAAGTGCAGAACTCCACACCACGCTCTCAGCCTCCTCCAGCTATGATTTACACAAGCTCCTACTCGAGCTCATTGGTCCTTATGGTGAGGACTCAGGGCCAGGGATCTCTAACTACCCATTCTCTGCTTCCCGAGACAAGAGCCCAGATGGTGTGTGATGGGGGCTGGGGAATCAGATGATGTAAAGACTTGAAAGGTTATAGGAAACTGAATTTCCTTGCCTCTCTCCTCAGCCTATTTCCCAAAGACCAGCTTTTGGAGGATCATGGCAGAATAACTATATATTAAACTTTCTGCCATATTAAACTTAATGCTAAGCTTCAGGCTTACAGCATCACACTGACTTCTCCTTGAGAGACACCCCTTCCTGCCACTCCCTCCTCTACAATACATACACATCTCCACCAAAGCAACTTGAATCCCAAGCTTCTGAAAGATTTACTGTCGGCACTGCAGACAAATAAGTGAATAACCAGCAGTTGATTCTAAAGACAGGATGCTCATTTGCATGAGTAGTTGAGCCTCATTTGCATCGTATTTGCATCCATTTGCATATCGTGTCCACCCTGTCAGAATGTATATAAATCCTTTATACTTTCACTTTTTTTATTTTCTAAAAAGGTCTACACCCCCACATCCTGCTCAGACTGTCTGGTAAAATTACAGGTTGAGTATTCCTAGTTTGATTGTAAAGAGCTTATGTGTCATGCTGTGAAGATTTCTAACTGTAGCAATCCACAGGGATCTTGGAACCTCATTTGATAAATTTCACTTGTTTATTCAAATAAATAAGTAAATAAAAATTAAAAAGCAGGGCATGATGATACGTGCCTGTAATCTCAGCATTCAAGAGGTAGAGGCAGAAGGAACATCATTTGAAACCATCCTGGCCAACAGAGAGTTTGAGGCCAGGTTGAACTAGATAAGATACCTTGCCTAAGCCGGGCGGTGGCTGTGCACGCCTTTAGTCCCAGCACTTGGGAGGCAGAACCAGACGGATCTCTGTGAGTTCGAGGCCAGCCTGGTCTACAGAGAGAGATCCAGGACCGGCACCAAAACTACACAGAGAAAACCCTGTCTCGAAAAACCAAATATACCATGCCTTAAAAAAATAAATAATCAAATTTAATATTGTTATGTATAGCTTTTTAAAAAATGTTTTTATTACATTTATGTATGCATGGATGCATAAATGGATGGACGGATGCATATACCACAGTATGCACATGGAGGTTAGACAACTGGTGAGAATCACCTCTCCTTCCATCATGTAGGTCTCAGGAATCAAACTCAAGTGCCTTTAACTACTGAGCCATCTTGACAACCTAATATATAGTCTTTTCTTGAGACATGATCTCATTATGTAGCTTGGCTATCTTCAAATTCTCAATCCTCTTGCCTCAGGCTTCCAAATGCTAGGATTACAGATGTGGGTCACTATACCAAGAAAAAAAAATATTAATACTTGCCAAGCATATTTGTTCTAAATGCAGAGGATGTATCTACAAACAATGAAATAATAATAATTAAATAGTCAAAAGCTATATGCTATATGTAGACCTGGGGCAAACCACCCTAGGCTCCGAGGAGGAAGTGTGGTCCTGCTCAGCACCATGACAGACTGAGTGGGACAAGAGACCCACAGTCAGACCTGGGGCACTGTGCTCCGAGGAAAAACATGGCCCACCTGGCCCCTTGCAGCACTGGGCAGAAGGGCACTATTATGGTGAGCAAATGTATGGTGCGGATAGGAGATCGAGAGAGACAGAATGGTTCATGTCCTGCAGACAGAGGTATATCTGAAGAGATGAAATCAATGAGGAGCGGGCTAATGTGGGTGGCTTGATTGCCACCCAAGGCCATGGTGATGTCTGAGCCTCGGCTCTGCCAGCACTCCTCTCTAGGTTCACAGCCCTGAAACCACCAAAGGCAGAGAGAATGGGGCTGTACAGAGTTGGCTCTACCCTCTCACTGGCTGCAACCCTAGGGAGAACTGATCCTGCCCCTCACAAGCTGAAGCACTCAGGAGAGAGGATCCTACACCTCACCTGGGCAGCACAATAGAGGCGACCCTATTCACAGGGGAAAGGGAGAGCTGGCCCCGCGGGCATGAGAATGGGAGAGCAGGTCACCCCTGCCATGTGGTGAGGGAAAGATGCCTCCCTTCACCATTCACCACCTGCAGCAGGTGGAGAACCTGACCCAACCCCTCAGCATCTGCAGCACTTGGGAAAACAGGCCCTGCACCTCACCTGGGCACCACAGTAGAGTTGACCCTGGAAACAGCAGAGTGGGTGAACCAACCCTGAGGGTGTGAGAGGGGCAGTGTAGTAGTGGGGGTGAGGGAAAGATGCCCTCCCCCCTCGCCCCTACCACCTCCAGCCGGCAAAGGAGCTGACCCTCCCTCTCAACAGCTGCAGCACTGGGGAAAGTGGGCCTGGCACCTCGCCTGGACAGCACAATAGAGCTGACCCTACTGACTGGGGTATGGGTTAACTGCCCTGAGAATTTATTGTGGGAGATCTGGCCCCTCCCCTCATCTACCATATGGTGGTGTGGACCGGGGAGACATGCCCCCCTCCCACTGCCCCTTGCCACCTGTGGTAGGTGAGAGAGCTGTCCCTTCCCCTCACCTGCAGCACTCAGGAGAGTGGCCCCTGCACCTTGCCAGGGCAACACAGTAGAGCTGGCTCTGATGGTGTAGGTATGGGAGAGCACACCAAGAGTCTGAAAGCAGGAGAACTGGCCCCGCCCCTTGCCCATCACTGCATAAGATGAACTAGTCAGGGTAATGCTGAAGAGCCCACCCTGGTGGTGAGGACAGGGGAGAGCTAGCCGGCTGACCAATACTGCAACTACCCAGGCCCAGAACCAGGGTTATGAGTTGGCCCACCCCAACATCCACCCCATCTGTGATCACTGGAGCATGTGAAGGGGCCGGTCCTGCAGACCCAAAGCTGCAGGATCTCCACAACACAGGGCAACAGCAGGATATCTAAACGGAGTCCCAGTGAGGGCCCCGCATGGAGTGTGCAGCAAAAACCAGAGGCCTCGAACCAGACCAATGACTCTCTGCAACGAACACTTGCAAGTAAAGATATATGGATAAAAGGGTTTACTGCGTGACTCACTGTGTTCACATTACAATTTCCATGATGAGACTGAGTTTTCCTTTTTTTTTTTTCCTCTTAAATTTTATTTTATTTTGTGGGGTGGGAGGGCGATACAAAGGGATGGAAAAATGAATGGGATCGAGATGCACAATGTGAAAGTCACAAAGAATAAATAAAAAGAAAGTTAAAAAAGGTTAAATGCAGTCATTTCAGAAGATTATTTGACACATCCAATTAATAAATACAGGTGCAACCAAGGGTGATTGCCCACACTTGTAATCCCAGTACTTGAGAGGTAGAAGCAAGATCAGGAATTCAAGGCCAACCATAGCTACACAGCAAGTTCAAGGTCAGCCTGGGCTACTTGAGATCTTATCTCAAAAAAAAAAAAAATCTCAAGTGCAAACCAAATTTCCTGAAGTTACATTAAATAATAAACTTTTCCAAACACCAAGGATTCATTAACCCTGGGTTTGGGAAACACCAAATGGAGTAGAATTTAAAAAAAAAAATCGAGCCAGATGGTGATGGTGCACACCTTTAATCCCAGCACTTGGGAGGCAGAGGCAGGCTGATCTCTGTGAGTTCGAGGCCAGCCTGGTCTACAGAGCGAGATCCAGGACAAGCAGGGCTACACAGAGAAACCCTGTCTCAAAAAAAAAAAAAAAAAATTCAAGGCCAAAAAGATGATTCAACACGTAAAGGTTCTTGCCACCAAGCTAGACAATCTGAATTTGATCTCTGGGCTCCACATGGTGGAATGAACCTATTCCACAAAGTCATCCTCTAACTGCCACACAAGTGCCTTGACACGTTCGAGCATGCACACATGCACACATGCACACATGCACACATGCACACATGCACATACACACACTAAAAGAAAAAAAGAAATAATGCTACAACAAATTCAAACAACGGTGGCAGGGGTTGAATATTTCTGAAAGACCTGGGGCTTCTCTTCTCGGCTGCTTCCTCGAGTCTTTTCTGGAGGCTCACCTGTCCTCATCTCTACAATTGCCACCCCCACCCCCACCCCCCCAGCAGACACCCGAAAAGTAGAATTAACAGGGTGTTGAGTGTTTTGGTTTTGGTTTTGTTCTTTTGTTTTGTTTTGTTTTCTGTTCTTTGGAATGACTTGTTTCCCAAAGCACTACTGGGGACTAGAAATGTTATATTTGTGGTTGTTTGGGCTTTTATAACTGAAAGAGAATGAACATTTAGATTTTCTTCCAAAAACACAAAATGAAGCTACAGAAATGGGGTGGCATATCCGAAGCCCTTATTGATAGGTCTCTGATAGACATGATCACCAAAATGGATTCTTTCTGTTCCTAGACATGATCACCAAAATAGATTCTTTCTGTTCCTCAGGGGCTTCTTTTTGATGGTTGTTGGCTTTGTTTAAAGAGTGTCTATTCTTGGATCCCTCCTAAATTTATCTGGAATTAGATCATTTGTAGATAAATTGGAGAAAGCAGCCATGTAGTATAACAGGTAAATTTGAAGACTCACTTAAAATAATGCATTATTTGGGATTGGAGAGCTGACTCACGGGTTATGAATGTGTCTTGCTCTTGACAAAGATTCAAATTCAGTTCCCAGCACCCACATCAGGCAGCTCACAAGCACCTCTGTCTCCAGGGGAATCTGCCACCTCTAGCTTTCTCGGGCATCTGCACTCACATGCACACACACACACACACACACACACACACACACACACACACTTAAAATAATAAACATAGGCCGGGCAGTGGTGGCGCATGCCTTTAATCCCAGCACTCAGGAGGCAGACCCAGGCGGATCTCTGTGAGTTCAAGGCCAGTCTGATCTATAGAGCGAGATCCAGGACAGGTGCCAAAACTACACAGAGAAACCCTGTTTCAAAAAACTAAAAATAATAGTAATAATAATAATAAACATAAAATCTAAAAGAAAAGAAAGGGAAAAGGAAGAGAAAAGAAAAAGGAAAGATGAATGAGGGTGGGAATTAGGGAGGAGGACAGGTAGTTAAGGGAACTTCAAGGAGAATTGATAGAGAAGTAGAGAGAATGTATAACATGGTGCTTCTCACCCTTCCTAATGTTGGAAGCTTTAATACTGTTCCTCATGTTGTGGTGACCCCCAACCACAAAATTACTCCATTGCTACTTCATAACTATAATTTTGCTGCTGTTATGAATTGTAAATGTCTGATATGCAGTCCCCAAAGGGGTCGAGACACACAGGTTGAGAACTGCTGGATATCAGAAACTGAGAGAGTTCCAAGAAAATTGAGCCAGCAAAATAAAGCACCAGGGAGAGGTCAGGTACAAAAAAAAAAACCTGGAAAGAAATTGTTGGATGATCTAGCAGTTAGCTCTGGGTGTTGCTGTAATCCCAGAACTTGGGATATGGAGGCACAAAGATCGGGAATCCGAGGGTAGTCTCAGCTACATAGAGTTCAAGGTCAGGTTAGGCTACCACGTCCCTGTCTCCACAATGCACAAGGAAAGTGGTTTTTTAAGAACGGAACTGGGTGTTTAAGGCAGGGACCTAGCTTCTGCTGCCCTAATAGGTTGGGCTCTGCCACCCATTGCAACCTGCCGATTAAATAGACAAGTCTGGAGAACAGAGGAGGAGGGGAAGTGCACTGGGAAGAACAACTAGGGGCATCCAATGGCCTCACATGGAGAATCAGAGGCAGGAGGATTCCGACAAACTCAAGGCCAGCCTGGTATATATAGCTAATTCCAGGCCAGCCAAGAACAAAAAGCTTCCTATCTTTTTTTTTTTTTTAAGCCAATCAATGAAACAACTACATAAAAATCACATGAAGAGCTTTTAAGCACACCATTTCTGGACCTCTATTCCTACAATATTCTGATTCAGTAAATGCAGAACAGAGTCCAGGGATCTTTCTTTTTAATAAGGGACTCGACTAATGTTAAAGCACCGATTTGGAAAATTGTTGGCACTTTCTGATGAAGCTAAGCTCTCTGACCTGCAAATCCATTCCCATTTTACCCAAGAAGGAGGGACTATATGCCCACAAAAGGACATGAAAGAGAAGGCCCATAGCAGCATAATTCACATAGTTAAAATTGGAATCAACTCCACCTGTCCATAACAAGACAATGGGAGATATTAGCAAGATTACTAAAGAGCAGTGAAGGTTCCAGTGTCTGGGAAATCAGACGCTGCAGCCCGTGACCAGGGGCCTGGGGTTTTCCCTGAGGCAGGAGCAGCGAAAATGAACCTTGTCAGAGCTAGAATTAGGGTGGGAGGGATGAAATCTGAGGACGCAGAGGGGAGAGAGGTAGGTGTGGGAACGGAAGCAGAGTGACCGTCTTCATCCCGAGAACACGTCTGAAACTCCCCAATCCACAGGGTCCCTTTAGTTCTACCTACCACGCTTATGTTTCATGCCTCCTCCTCCTCCTTGGATATCCAGGTAGGAAAATCAGCCGACCCACTCTGCACAATGGGATGTTGGCTTAAAGGAGGAGAGGTGTGAGTGGTTACAGGCCGTGTTGAGCAGCACCCACGGCACATGCTTGGGACCTGAAAATCCGAGACAGGGCAAATCCTGTATGGTCCGGATATCAGGGCCTGAGGAGTTTGTCATCTGCAGGGTATAGTAATATATATCTGGTGGGCTGAAAAATTAATTAGGCTGTTCTACAGAAGAGTGGGGGAGGAAGAGAGGGAGAGGGAGAGAGAATCCTGTCTGAGCAGGTGTCATGCTAACTCGGCAGGAGGCTAGGTGCTGATTTGAGTGTGCCAATATCCTCTCTTTTCTCTCTCGCCGTCACAGCTGGTTCCAAGCTGCTCTCTGGGGAAGGGCATCAGACAAGTGCAGTCTTGCAGGGATGTGAAGGAGGCTTTTCTAAGGAGAGAAGTCCAGGAAAGAAGAGCGGAGGCGGCTGTACCATTACAACTCCAACTTCACTTCCTCTGTCTCTGGAGACTCAGTAGAAGCCTGGGGAGAAAATCCAACGCTTCTCAAAGGTCTGTTTTCTGGCTAGTTCCATATGCGTCCAAGATCATATCCATTCTTAGGTGCATGGAAAGTGGAGTTTGAAGGTAGAGGAGTGTCACATGACCAGTGAGGGGACAAAAGGAGCTCCAGTGAAGGTAATCATACCTTATTCTGAACTAAACTTTTCTTGTTTGTTGAGGCTGGGTCTCATGTAGCCCAGGCTAGCCTCAAATTCCATATATAGAAATGCATCACCTTGAACTTTTGGTGCTCTTACATCTACTACCTCCCAAGTGCTGGGATTGCAACCCAGTTCTGAACTTTTGTTTTTTAAACTATAATGAATAGAACAGTGCTTTCTATGTGTCCAGGATCAATCAACCCTACCGTCAGGGAAAGAACTATAGAGCGCTGACTTGTAGGGTTCCATTTCCTCCGTTCCTGGGGCACCTAATGACAGCAATGAGCAAGACTGTCATCCACCAGGAACAACAGGAACAACAAAGATGAGAGCTGCCAATTCTTGAGGTCTCACTAAGTGCTAAGCACAGTCTGAAGTGTTTCATATGCATTCTTTAATATTTATGCTCACAGCCCCATCAGACAACCAACAATTATTCTTTCAAGTACCCATGGACCATATAAAGAAATTGATCACAAACTAAGCCAGAATGCATGTCTCATCAGGCAACAAAAAAAATCAACAAACTGCTTTCTCTAATCAAAGGAACTCAACAGAAAGACAAGGCCCTCGAGTGTTTATAAACACTTCTAGACTCACGGGACAAAATAGAAGTCAAAATGGAGACTTTTTATTATATTTCTTTTTGCTACTTAGCCACAGCTGACCTTGAACTGAACTTGAAGACCAAGCTGGCTTCAAGCTATATGTAGTTCAAGCTAGCCTCAAACTAATGGCGATCCTCCTGCCTCGTTTTCCCAATGCTGGTACCACCATGTTCAGGCCATCTTCTTTATTTCTAAATTGCATGTGTGTGTGTGTGTGTGTGTGTGTGTGTGTGTGTGTGTGTGTGTGGTATTCATGGGAAAGCCAGGGATCAATATTAGGTGGTGTCTTTTTTTTTAAGCAAGGTCTCTCACAGAACCTGGAGTTCATCAATTAGCTAGCCTGACTGGCCAGTGAGCTCCAGGGATCTACTTGTCATCTTTACCTCAGCCCTGCATCTCCTCACCCCACCCCAAGCACTAGGGTTACACGTTCAGTGGGGATTGGAACTGAGATTTCTGTTTGCCTAACAGGAACTTTATCCACTAAGCCATCTCCCAGTACAATATCTCCATTTAAAGCTCATACTTGCAATCTCAACACTTGAGAAAATGAGGCAGGAAGATTGCCATGAGTTTGTGGCCAGTTTGGACTACATGCTGAATTCATAGTTCAGCCATGGCTACAGAGTGGGGTCTTGTCTCAAACACACATACAGACACACACACAGACACACAGACACACGAGAGAGAGAGAGAGAGAGACAGAGACAGAGAGAGACAGAGAGAGACAGAGAGAGACAGAGAGAGACAGAGACAGAGAGACAGAGAGAGACAGAGAGACAGAGACAGAGAGACAGAGGTTCTCTGAAGCTAAGAATAGTGATAAATCTTGTAATTTTGGCACTTGGGAGGCAGAGGCAGAAAGATCATGAGTTCAAGATCTTAAAAATACAAAACACAGCCTGGGCTACAGAGTGAGTTCCAGGACAGGCTCCAAAGCTACACAGAGAAACCCTGTCTCAAACAACCAAAAAAAAAAATACAAAACAGAGTAAGACATGATTTAAAGACACAGTGTGAATGGGGTGAGACAGGAAGCCATGCATGTTTTTAGGGAAAAAGTTTACTAAGCAGAGAGATAAACAACTAAGTCTTGAGATCAGAAGATGGATGACATGTTGAAGGTGAATGAGCCAGGGACAAAATGAATGACAAAGCTACTTGGAGAAGTTGGAAGGAATCAGATCATGAAGAACACTTATTTAGTTAGATTCTGAAACAGAGTCTCACAATGGAATCTTGAACCTATTTCATAGCCCAGGCTGGACTCAAACTAGGTATCCCCCTGTCTCATTTTCCTAAGTGCTAGGATTACAAACGTAAGCCACAACACTTGGCTCATTTTATTTTCCTGCAATTGAGGTAAAAGTCATGTAAAATACAATTTTCTGTGTGTGTGTGGTGTGTGTGTGTGTGTGTGTGTGTGTGTGTGTGTGTTTCTGGAGATCAAACCCAGAGCTAGTGCCCTACCACTGAGTACCACTCCAGACCCATCTTAGCCATTTCATGTATGTATATATGTTTTTAATGTGTGTGCACATGTGCATGTGTGCAGAGGCCAGAAGCCCAGCCTCAGATGGCTTCCTCTGTCACCCTCCACCTTAGTCTTTGAGGCAGGGTCTCTCACTGAACCAAGAGCTCACCAATTTGACTGGCTAGGCAGCAAGGCCCAGGGACTGCCCTGTCTGCACCTCCACCTCCCTGTACAGAGATTACAAGAAAGTGCCACTGCAACCAGTCTTTTTCCATGAGTCCTGGGGAACATTCTCAGGTCTTCCTGCTTGAATGGCACCTTACCAACTAAGCCATCTCGCCTGTTTTTTATTTGTTTGTTTCTAACAGTTTTTAAGTACAATTCAGTAGTGCTGAATGTATTCATGTGCAACCAATTCCAGTTCTTTGTTTTGTGTGTGTGCATCTTTAAAAAAAAAAAAAAAAAAAAAAAAAAAAAAAAAAAACAGGATCTCGTGTAACCTGGATTGGCCTCAGACTCACTATGTAGCCCAGGATCCTGAATACTGCTCCTCCTGCCTCAATCTCAGCTTCTGGGATTACCTATGTTGTAGTCCACCACATGAAGGGGCCTGCTGCTGGGCTCATTCGGGAACTGGTAAACACCAATAGCCAGAAGAAGAGGGTGTGTGAATTATGGAAGCCAACAGAGCAAAACACCCAAGGGGGAAGGTTCAGAACCAAAAGTTCCAGAGGAGAGGACAGGGAACAGTGTTTTGAAAGGCTGAAAAAGCTAAGAGGCAAAGCTCCCCAGGGCAGGGTGTCAGAGTGACAGGGGCCAGAGTGTTCCATCAGTTTACCCAGTCCTTTGGCACCAACCTGTTAATAAGAAAGAAGAATAAGCTTGGTGGTGGTGGTGCGCACCTTTAATCCCAGCACTTGGGAGGTAGAGGCAGGCAGATCTCTGTGAGTTCGAGGCCAGCCTGGTCTATAAAGTAAGTTCCAGCACAGCCAGGGCGGTTACACAGAGAGACCCTGTCTCAAATCACCCACCCCCCAAAAAAGAAGGCACTGAGATGACTCTCCAGTAGTCAGGCCCCTTGATAATGCTGGCCACTCCCAGCAGAGGAAGCTGCAAAGTCCAACAGTAGCCAACAGAAGAAAGAAATGTCCTTACTTTCATAAACCCTTACAAGGAAAGGGTCTCTCAGCCTATAGGGAGGGACTCTGATTAGTGGAGGTAGCAGCCTCCTTACAAGGCCTTAATTTAGGAAGCTGATCCTACTGTCCCACTCTACCTTGAGGCTGCTACAGGCTAGGAGCTTAGCAACTCCAGGAAGCTACTAGATAGGATGGAAGGCATGGCTGATTGCTCTACAGGGGCAACATCTGTGATCTGACAGTCTCTACTGTCCCTGCACCGTCTTCAAGGCTGAAGCTTTCTTCACGCCCAGAGGCATCGCGTCTACAAGGTGGAACTGGGCAGACCCACCCATAACCACCTAAGCTTTTGGAGGATATATACAACTTTCTCTTTCAGCAAAGTACAGAGTTTGAGTCCCTTGAGAGAGGGTAGATTTTCACCAGTATGAAACCTAGGCTAAGAGTAGAGACCTCACATCTGTAGAACAATTTGTTTGCATGTCACTGCAATTATCACATTGGCTCCAGACAAAGCCCAGCCACAATGAGGACAGGATTTTAAATCACGACTTTCCAGAGTCTCATTAAGTAATTGGTGCTGATCATATTGTTTAATGGGGGAGCTGTAAAGCCTTCCTATTTATATTACAATGGGCAGAGAAAAGGCTCAGCTAACCAGATAGTTGACAGGTGATATGGAGACCAGCTCTAAGGGTAAGGAAAAAGTAGGAGACTGGAAAGGTTTTGCCCATCTCTGGTTTTCAGCTCCTTACTAGTGATGACCGCTTGACTGGATTCAGGAAAAATTGCCTTGGTCCTCATGAAAGCTTGGAGCTATGCTTCCCAGAAGCCAGGCACTGAGATAAGAGTTGTCATTTAATAGGATTTTCTACAGCTGGCTAAATCGTTTGCTAAGTGAGCAATTTCGACCATCCTTCCTCTTTTCACTAGCAGGGAATTAAGCTTGCTTTTTCTCTAGCCTGAGCCCCCACCTCTCACAGCCTCATTCCCTCCCCAACTTTAGTTATGAAGATGGTCTTGGTTGAGACACAGAAGGTACCCACTGTAATAAGCCTCGCTGGGCCCAGCGGATGCCAGCAGATCATGTGGCTGTAAGAAAGTCACATAATTAGGGTTATGGCTCAGCTAGTAGACCGCCCTGGTGTTCGACCCCCAGCATCCCAAGAAAGCAGGCAATGTGGTACGTGCCTGTAAAGCCCAACACTAGAAGTAGAAACAGGAGAATTAAAACTTGAAGATCATCCTTTGTAGTATGCTTTCTCATCAGACTTTCTTTGGACTGTGAGGCCGCAAATAATGACACAGAGACTTATTATTAATTATGAAAGTTTGGCCATTAGCTTGTTCCCAACTGGCTCTTACAGCTCAACTTAACTTGTCTCTATTAATCTACATTCTGCCATGTGACTTTTACCTCTCTCCCATTCTGTATGTCCAACTTGCTCCAAGTCTTGCTGGCACCTAGATTCATCTCCAGTTCCTCTCCCTCCCCAGAAGTCCTGCCTCATCTCTCCTGCCTAGCTATTGGCCATTCAGCTCTTTAGTAAACCAATCAGAAGGCACTTTAGCAAAGACACATCTTCACAGTGTACAAAAAGATTATCCCACAACAATTCTTGAGTACAGAGTTTGAGGCCAGTCTAGATTATATGAGATCCTGTCAAATGAAAGGAAAGAAAGGAGGAAGGGAGGAAGGGAAGAGAAAAAGAAAGTCACAGTCCTAATCCCAACCTCATATACCCAAGAGTAGAGCACTGCTGAAGATACACACACACTCTCCATATGCCAGTATCTCCCGAATAGGAGCCAAAGTACAAGCCACTTCCATGACTGTAGCTGTTTAAGGATGTAGCTTAGTGGATAGAGAACTTGCCTGGCAAGCACAAAGAGCCCAGGGTTCAATCCCTAGAACTTCATAAACTGGCCACAGTGGCACGAGGCTGTAGGTCTAGCACTAGGAAGGTGGCAGCAGGATGATCAGAAGTTCAAAGTCATCTTCAATCTCATAGTAAGTTCCAGGCTAGCCAAGGCCACATGAGGCCTTGGTGGAAAATGAAATTCTTGTCTTTCCCTAACCTTCCCCTTGTGGTTTTGTTTTCTTGAGACAGTCTCTCTCTGCAACCATGGCTAGCCTAAAATTTGCCATGTAACCTAATTTGTGGCGTTTCTTCTGCCTCGGTCTCTGGAGTAGGATTACAGAGTTGAGTTTCCATGACTGGCTATAAACACACTTTCTTGTTTTGTTCTGGGGATTGAACTCAGAACTTCAAGCATGCTACACTGGCTACTCTACCACTGAGCCACAGTCTAAGCATCTTTTCATTTTGAGACAGGCTTTTCAACAGGGACCTTTCATTAAATCTCACAAATCAAGGGGTATTTGCTATCACTGTAACTACTAGGTATTTGGAAGAGATACTAGAAAAAAATACAGGAATAATCATGGGACTGGGGAGCCAGGAGCTAGAGTTCATCAAAGACACATCTGATGAGGAAGAATTCAGTTTTCCCAAGATTCACCCTCTTGACTGGGCTGTGACTCTCCTACATCTGAATTCTCTGTTCTGTATGGATGACCATTCCTCTCCTCCCCTCTTCCTCAAGCTCTTCCTCTCTTTGCATGCTCCTTCCTGCTCCTTTCTCTTTAGGATTGATAGGTTGTATCCCAGTGAAGATCAAGGATGCTCTGGTTTGAATGTTCGTCCCCTCCAAAGCTCATGAAATCTAATACTGTTGTGATGTTACAGGATGTAACATCAGGATGTTACAGAAGTATTTAGAGGCTGAGCATAGTAGACCACGTCTATAATCCCAGAACTGGAGAGACCAAGGCAGAAAGAGTGCGAGCAGAAAACATTATTATAGCTAAGACGTATGATTATTGTATTTTAAAATAATTCTTTATTATTATTATTATTATTATTATTATTATTATTATTATTATTATTTTGTCTCACTATGTAGCCCTGAATGGCGTGGAATTATGTAGACCAGGCTGGCTAAGAACTTTCTATAATCCTCTTGCCTCTGCCTTCCAAGTGCATTACTATACCTAGTTTTATGTGGTGCTGAGGATCAATCCCAGGGCTTTAAGCATGCTACACAAGCACTCTACCAACAGCAATATCCCAGGACCCAAAACTTTTTAAAAAAAAAAATAAAAATTCAGATGGGATGGGGACGGAGGGCGGGGAAAATGGAGGGGAGCGGGAAGAGGGATGAGAGGGGGATCTGTGGTTGGTATGTAAAATGAATAAAAATTTTTCTTAAAATAAAAATTCGAGGGCTTTGCATCAAACTTCAGTTCTGCCACCTATTTACTCCGTGACATTAGGAACCTTAGTTTTCTTATTTGTAAAATGGGCATTAGGTCATTATGAGGATTGAGTACATTACAAATATATGTAAAGAACCAAGCCTGGAGTAAGTGTTAAGCAAATGTAAGCCATAAAGAAGAGTTAGAAACAGCAATTGAAGAAGAAAACCACAGCCAGGCAGTGGTGGCAAATGCCTTTAATCCCAGCACTTGGGAAGCAGAGGAAAATAGGTCTCTATGTGGTCAAGGCCAGCCTGGTCTACAGAGTGAGTTCCAGGACAGCCAGGGCTACACAGAGAAACCCTGTCTTGCAAAACCAAAAAAGGAGGAGGAGGAGGAGACCACAGGCTGAAGAAGGACCAAGAATTCAATGACAGCCTGGGCTACACAGCAAGGCACCGTCTCTTCAGGTGTGGTGACGGCACATGCCTGCAATTTCAGCCCTTGGACACTTGTGTGACTCAGGCAAAAGTGTCGGGAGTTCAAGAGTTACCATGTGGTGGGCCATAGGGACATCACCAAGACCCTGACTTTGAGGCGCTGGAAGACAGAAGGATCAAACATTCCTGAAAAAAAAAAAAAATCCTCCCAAATGAGCCAAGAGACACAACAGAATCATGAATAGGGTGTTTAGCGCCGAAGGGAAACACTTTAGATTTTAAATTTTAGGAGGAAGGAGACTTTGGTTGGCCAAGATAGAACAGGGAGGAGGAGTGGACTCTTTTCCCCTCCCCTACCGTGGGTGATCAAAAGGATGTGAAGCACCTTCCGCTGGAGAAAACCGTACAGAGGCAGAAGTTTGAAGGGCAACTGTAGATGGGTTCCACCTGGCCTCTGTGGACACTGAGCTGGCATTCAAAGAGGAAGGCAGGACCTGCTCCTGGTGCACTGTAAGTAAGCCGGAACTTGGAAGCTCCTCCTGGCTCCCCTTAGGCCCTGCTCCCTGCCCCCCCCTCCGCACCCCCCCAGCTCTAGACCTCCCTCCTACAAGTCCTCTTTTGGGGAACAGAACCCGAAGCTCTGTGGGCAGAGCTTGCCGCCTCCATCACTCCTCCCTCTTAGTGACTCATTCCCAAGACTGGGGGTGGCAGGAAGTGCCAGGACCCGAGAACTGCAGCCCCATCCGGCTGGCAGCTCCGAGGCATCCTTTACTCTTCCCTCCTCCCTCCACCCCCGCCACCTCCCTCACTTCCAGCTCTGACTCTTGACATTTCTAAGTAAGAGACACCCACCTCCCCCAAAACTCATCTTGCCTTTCTGCGGCCTCCTCTGGTACTTCCACAGCATCCTCCAGGGGCTGCTGGCTTGAAACCGCCTCATCCCAAGGGAAGCAGGCACAACTCAAACCTGTGGCCCTTTTCTGGGGAAGGTGACAAGGTCTTTGAAGGGGAAGGCTCATGATCTAGAAAGTACTCTAACTGACACTTAAAATAACAACAGAATTGCTTTACTACATGATAAGCTCATCCCGCACTCTGTCTCATTTATCCTCACATCAACTCTGTGGAACAGACACTGTTACCCCTGGTATGTTGTAAAGGAGAAAAGCGGGAGAGAACAAACTGGAAGGAAGCAAAGCTGGGGCTCAAACCCACATCTTACATCCTACACCTAAGTCACAAGGCTCTCTTGCCTGTCTTGGGACCTCAGGACAATGTAGGCCCCTTTCAGTACAACCTTTGAGCAACTGTGGGTAGCACGTCACCCTCAGACTTGGGGCCTGTGGGGGAGGGGCTCCAACCCTAACCTCTCTCATGATTTGGAATCGTTCCTGTAGACCCAGCCCGCTCTCCACTCCAGTGGGCTGGAAATCCTGAGAGCCGCTCAGAGAATTTTCAACCCCCTTAATCTTCCTATTAAACTTACAGGACAAGCAAACATCTGTGTGACTCTGGGGTGCCTAGGGACTACCTACCTAAAAATAGAACAGAGGGGAGCATTGCATATAGATGTAGACAGCATAAGGAAGCTACAGACACGCATGCCTAGGGTTATCTCTGAATTGCAGACAGAGCTGACATCTGTCAAACCAGAAACACAGAGATGGCCCACATGGCAGCAGAAATAATAATACCCTTGAATTATGTCGCACTTGATAATTTTCAGGCACTTTACAAACATTTGATCCTCTAGATGACCTCCTAGGACCCAAGAAAGCAGAAAGCATCTTTTGTAAGCTGCCACAACCTGTCAAAATGTACCCTTAAGAGCAGGCAAGGTAATAAGTGAGTTAAGGAAACGGAAGCCTCGGTGGGTAATTGATAGTTTTTATGGTGACTCTATCCTCAGACTCCTTCGATGTCATATTTCCATTGGATTACCACATTTACATAACAGTGCTGGGTGAGACCCTGATAAATCTTCCCCGCGTGGGGATAAATACAGTGAAAATGCGCTTTTGTTGACAGCGATTCGTTTTCCTACACTACTGCCCTTCAATTTAGGGAGGAAGAGCAAAGCAATTGCTTTATGAAGGGAGGGCAGGAAGGAGGAGGAGAAGAGGAGGGGACGATGAGGAAAGCCAGAAACAGAAGAATGAATAGAGGAGAAGACACTGAGGGAAAAGAGGGCTTTAGGCAAGATGGACAAAGGAACAGACAGAAGGAAGCCAGGGTTCGGAAGTGGAGAAACGGGATGGGTGTGCAGAAGCCAGGCTAGCTGCTCAGGAGTGGGAGAAAGAGTCCCAGGTCATCTCTGTGTTACTGTTGTTTGTGTTTTAGACAAAGCCTCACACACGCCAGGCCAGACTGGAGTTCCTTGTATTGCTGAGATGAACTCAAACTCCTGATCCTCCTGCCTCCGTGGCCGAAGTCCCAGGGTTACAAGGATATGCCGCCACGGCCAGCTAAATTCCCAAGGTCTTTAGAAGCTGTGCCAGGCTCTCGTTTTTGTCCTTAGTTAGGAGAGGGTAGGAAAATAAGTAGAGGCACGAGGCTCCTTTTGAGCTCCCTTTTGATGAGGTATCCAAGTCTTTTGAGGATTATACCCCATCACACCCCATTAACCCCCCTCTCCCCACAAGCCTTTGTTCAGAGAATAACTGTGTCCTCAGGCATCAGAACTGAGCTCAAAGAACCCCAAACACTAACTTAACTGAACGCATTTAATTCTCTAACCTTTCCAAGCCCTTTTGCCCAGTCTCTCTGTGCAGCTCAGGCTGCCCTCAAACTCACAATCCTCCTGCCTCAGCCTTCTCAGTTCCAGAATTACACACATACACCACCTTTCTCACCAAGCTTGGCTTCTCTATGGATGAAAACCTATTTATCTGATAAATATTTATAGATTGTGTGCCTCACATTATGCTATAGGGCTGATTATACAATAGAAAACAAATCACCAGGTGGTGGCGGTGGCGGCAGCAG
>CABHPH010134989.1:26942-50997 GCA_902168325.1 Peromyscus nudipes | reverse complement strand
CAAAGCCATCGACATTAAACTGACAGAAAAAGTCTTGTTCACCACATCTCTACCCTCCACGTTGTAGTACCCCTCACAGGGGCCACTTGCTGTTGAATGTCAGGGTTCTCAGTAATTCTTGTCTCAGGTTTTCTGTATCTCAAGTTCATTTTTGATGCTTTCTTTTCTTCAGGAGTACTAAGTCAACAGACTCATGGATTTGATGGGGGCTGGATCACCTGGAGGTCAGTTGGTATTTGTCTTCCTGGTGAGTTCACACCTATGAGGGGGTGTCTTCATCTGAGGAAGCCTTGATATGAGGGTGGAGAGCTTCATGGATCCAAGGTGTTAGTGGCTTCTTCGGCTTCCTCAGCTCTCTCAAGGGCTGCTCTGTGAAAAGGAAAGGCAATCAGACCCACAAGTAGCCTGGCTGGACCCACACAGGCTAGACAAAATCAGGGCCTATTCACACAAAAGAGGCCAAGGTCAAGAGCCCCAGCAGCACGAGTGTTGGGATGCAATGGTAGCTTACTTGCCTGTGAGACTTAGTGCTCCTGCTGCAGCAGCTCTGTCTGCAGGAGGCTCTCATTCTGGGCTGTGGCCTGTTCCAACTCAGACGGGAGATCTTCTGACCTAGAGGAGGAAGGCAGTTAAGGAACAGGCCTGGTGGGGACCTGCTATGTCAGCTATTGAGCCTGAACCAGCTCTAGTCAGCTGGACAGTCCAGCGTGACCTTTCAGCCTCGGTCATTCCCTACATTTCCCAAGAGAGAAGGATCAGAGTGCAACTAAGCTGGATTTTATTCTCAGCTTTTAAAATCTGCTAGAAGATGAGCTGAGAAATACACTGTGCTGGGCAAGAAAATCGACACATTTCTCTGGTTGTCTAGATACATTATTTTGGGAAAAATAACAGTGTAGCAAGGTCTGAGTTACAGTTCAGGACAGATATGCGTGGCCTTGATTAGATACCAGGTGAATGTGAGCAACCTGGGAAACTGAATGTAGAGCCTCTAGGGGAGCCTACGCAACACTGCAGTGAAGGATCTGATTATTGTTAAGGAACAGAAACCTGCCTGGGTTCAACTCCTCAACCACTAAATCTTCTTATAATAGAAAAATCTTTTCACAGGAAACAGATTCACACTGCAGAGAACCTGTAATCTGCAGGAGTGTGCTGCATGCAGATCTGCCCAAAGGTAGGAGCTTCTCTCTAAAGGTGATGTTCTGGAAGGAAAATAAAGTGCCAGGGGCACACACTGTCCTGCACAACTAACCCTCCTCCTGCTAAGTTGAGGACGGCCATAGGGAGATTTGTGGGGAGATGCAGGGGACAAGGTACTGAGAAGATTCCAGAGAGCTCAGAAGGGAATGAGGGGGTAAACAATCCCCAGAAATACCAAGGATCAAACATAGTGTTTCCTGGAGAAGTTCTGGTTAACTGAACCAGCACAATACCCTGAGGTGTTCTTTCTCTGGCTGTGACTGAGAGCCGTCCAGATGGAGAGACACCAAAAAAGACAGAGATCCAGGTACAGGTGACCCACATGGTTCTAACTGCTCCTCCCAGCTTGGGCTCCTACCTCATCTCAGAGACATTGAAGTGATGTTGCAGCTTTTCTGCCAAGTCCCCTTGCTGGGTGATCAGCTCCTTCTGCCTCAGCAGGCCCTTCAGTCTTTCATCCAGGCTCTCTTGATCCTGTTCATTAGAAGATTGTGTTCTCAGGGGAGGGTTGCTCATGCACATGCATACATATAAACACATGAACACACACAAGTACATGTATGCACACTTACAAGCACACTGTAATGCAGGAACATGTTTAGTTTCCCAGTTAATGCTAATATAAGAGGCAATCACCAGGGATACTATTGAGAAGATTAACTTTTATTGGAAAAGAGAACAAAACAGTGAGCATGAGAGATAGGCAGTTCAGACATTGAAGTGCCTATTCTATAAATCTAATGCACAGACATGTGACCCTCTAGGGCCCTGGCCCATGAGCCAACCCTGCTTAGGAAATTCCCCAGGTTGTGCAGTATAGGAATGTTCCCCAGCACAGGACAACTGGATGGTGGTGGACCAGACCACTGGTCTTGTTCACTGCTTCCCAGTTGCCCCCAAGGTGAGAAACTTCCTCCAAAAGGGGCTCCCTTTACCACAGGCTGCCTCACTTCACAGCAAATGAGCTCAGAAAACGAGAAAACCAGTGAGCTCAGGAAACTAGAATATCTCCACAGCCAGAATCTAAAAGAAACAATTCCTGCCTGTAAGGTGATGTGTCGGGAATTTGTTTGAGTAACAAATGGCTGACTAAAGCAGCTATTTCATGCCGAACAATATTCCATGGAGGGGCCCAACCATATTGTATTTTTTCACTCATCGAATGATGGACATCTGGATAGTTTCTACTTTGAGGTACTCTGAGGAATGCTGCTACAACCCTGATGTCACCTAGCTTCTCCCTGGACACCTACTTCATGTTCTGGAATCACTGGGTTACCTGAGATTGCAGTCATCTTTCTGAATTCTTGTGTGTGGCTTCTCACTGTGCTGTATCATTTTATACCACCAGCAATGTCTGAGGGTCCTCATTTCTGCCAACCTTCCTTGAGGCTGATTTTAACTCAGAGTAAACAACTTTGAAGAAAAGTAGTTACTGAGTGCTACAGATACAGAACAAGGTGAGCGCTTTAGACCCTCAGGAGCCTAAGTGGGGTGCACTGAGACAGCCCCATTCTCACACCACAGCATGGCTAGGAGACTTCTGCTGGACTTGGATGTAGAAAGATGCACACTGCAAGTCAGAATCTCTCAAGGAATAAAATCCAGGCCAAACTGCAAGGCCAAGGTTAACTGAGCCAAGGTTAGACAAAGGGGGACAGCAAGTGGTAGCAGGAAATGTGGATGAGGAC
Organism: Peromyscus nudipes; assembly: GCA_902168325.1. Taxonomy (NCBI): domain Eukaryota; kingdom Metazoa; phylum Chordata; class Mammalia; order Rodentia; family Cricetidae; genus Peromyscus; species Peromyscus nudipes. The sequence continues at coordinate 48,103 of CABHPH010134989.1, read as the reverse complement.
AAAATAGGATGTAGTGAAGACACAGCAAGTCACCTGACCATTGAGTGTGCAGTCACCATTCACCCAGAGCAGACAAGGACACAAACCCTCAGTCAGCCTCTCCTGCCTCTCAGACACCTTGATTTGCCACAGTGGCCTCCTCCTCACCTTCCTGTACCACATTCCTTTGGTTTGCTCCAAGGATTTCTGTGCAGATAAATGTTTTTCCCTATACAAATACCTGAAAACCATTGACTTAGAGTAGTTTTTGTGTCCTTTTGTCCTAGAGAGCTAGGTGGGCATGCAGAAAGATGGGCAGCAGCATACAATATTAGATGGATGCAAAGTGAGTGTGCAGTGTGCACAGTACTTTTCAACAAAGCTGGACTCCATGATCATTAAAGATGAGTAAGTGAACATACAAATATACAGAAACACACACAAGAGTTTACATATTCACACACACTTGCACATATAAGCACCCAACTCACAAACACACACATAAGCACTTACCCCTATACATACAGAAAACATGGGTACACATACATACATACTTACCCACACATGGTCACATGCACACATACAAAGGAACGCTATTGTACAAGCAATAGACAGTATTCACATACAGACATTCACAGGGAGGTACACACACACACACACACACACACACACACACACATCCTGAACCAGAATGGCCTGTGAGAAGAATGCTGACTTGCAGCCCCTTTTCTGCTGCAGGGGGAAGTAGTGTGTCCTCTATGCTGTCTACCAGACTGAGCCAGGCTCTGCTACCCTGGCCTGCACTTACTTTTCCTTCCATGAACTTTATACATCCCAACATACCCTGATCCCACAGGTTCCAAGTTGATCCACCAAAGTCTCTTCACTAAACTTACCCTAGCTCCTCCAAGAAGACCTTGATTAGTCAACTGAAAGAAAGTGACCCATGGTCAACACCCAGGAGGTTGTCAACAGACTACAGTGCATATGATATGAATTCACCCCAATGTCAGTCAGAAGGAGGCCAGTGACATCACCTGCAGTGCTTTTCAGGAACACAGCACTCTGCACAGCTATGAGAGGGAAATGTTCTAAGACACAGCCATGCACATGATATAGTCAGTAACACAATATCAGCAAGGAGATGTTTATTTTTAAAATAGTTGTTTTGTTTGATTTTTGTAACTTATTAGAAAATACATTAGTATATGCACAATAAAAGTAAATAAAAGAGAAAGCTACTCCATCCTTCCTCTTTCTGAGCAATTGAAACTTGTAACAGTTGGATGAGACAAAACAAGACAGAAGGTCTACCTTGGAGGACAGGAGATCCAAAGAGACCTGGCCAGACAGATTAGCCCAAACAGAAAATTTCAGGTTCAGTGAAAACCTGGACTCAAGGGAATAAGGGAGTGGGCCACAGATGATAACATGATATTTTATTATGTAGCCTCTGAACACACCCACCAATGTACACATTTACACATGCCTGCATAGATCACACACAGACCACACAAAAACCAGAAGTGAGCAGAAAACAATGACGAGGACATCATGCTGTAGGAGCAGTTGAATTTAAAATATGCACATCAGGTGTTTCAACTGAGACCCACAACACTATTATCCATCCCTTGGGGACTAAAAATTCCTAGAAGAGCACACAGCTTAGTCAGATTATGTTGAGGGGATTGAACAAAATGTTCTCTTGCAGCTTCAAATCTGTCACTCACACCCTCACCCTGTCAAAGTCCTCCCACATCTATGGTCATCCAGTCATCTCCAGACTGGAAGCTCCAGGATGGGAGAACTGTCCAGCACCATGTCCAGAAAAAGGAGTGACAAGGTGATACTCAGGCTTCTGTCACTTTTAACCAAGAGCTTGGCAAAAGGAAGAGAATACACTGGGATGCAGGAAGAAAGGAGAAGACCACATGCCACCCAAAACGTTGACAATGAGAACCACTGACTTGGCACTGGGGCTGGACTCTAGTCCTTGCAGGCTGCTTCCTACCTGTGATCTCACATGACCCCTGCAAAGCAAATGAGCCACAGGCCACTGACATCTTCAATGAAAGCTTTGTGCTGTTCCCTAAGTAGCTCCCTGCATAGCAGCCCTCTGATCACAATGACATGTAGTGTGTGATATGTGACTGTCCCAGCTCTCTGAATGTACTGCAGCTTCTAGCAGAGCAGGAGGGTTTGCTTGACAATTATCCAGATGCTTGAAAGAGGCTAACTCTCCAGAAAGACTCGGGAATGATCACAGAAATCAACACTTGGATGGTATGTAGGTGGGAGTCTGGATGGATGGTTATATGGGTGTCTCTATTTTTATGGTTGGACAGGTATGCAGCCTACCCCCGATGCCTCGGGCTACCAGTTGCTGATCAGCAGAAGGCACACAGATCATCTCATGGGCCTCCTTCAAGAGACTCTTCAGATCCTCACAGGAATCTTGCAGTTCAATCTGTTCCTTCCATAGCAGTCTGTTCTTGAGTCTCAACACATGTACATTCTCCTTCAGCTGAGTGCAATCTTGGAGGACCTGGTCATGGATGTAACTGAACAACCACCAAAACATGGTGAGCCTCAGCCAGTCTCCATTTGCCATCCCTACCTCCAAGTACCACCAGCGCTTAAAAGTCCCAGACCCCCAGACAGCCCAAGAATGGAGCTCTCAGTAGCCAAGCCAGCATCACTCAGATGCAAGCCAAATCCAGAGAATAACCAAATTCCAGAAAGATTCAAAGTACTTCTGAAAACCCTGGTACCAAAATAGATCCTGTCCCTCTGAGAACAGGGTGCAGCCCACACCTATGCTTAATTGTTTATGATATTGGGAAAGCATCAGCAGGTAGAGGGCAAACACTCTCGGAAGGAGGGCAGAAGCCCCAACCAGTCTATGACTACCATGGAAACCAGCTCTGTGCAGCCCCAACGAAAGCCCCAGAGGCCCTGGGCTGCCAGACATTCCCTTCATGGTGCAAACCATTTTTCTGTCTAAGGGTTCCTGAGGCTGGCAGGACAATGATAGGAGGGCCTCAGTGTTTTTTTCACATTTAGCAAAACTGAGTCCAAGAGGCACAAGTCCAAGGGCCACAAGGCAGGCTGCTTGCTAAGAGGCAGACAGGCTAGAACCAGAGCCCTCACTTTGGGTCAAGGACAAAGAAGGGCAGAAACAGTCTCTCCCATGCTAAATTGGGCACTTACCTGACAGATTCAGTCTCCTCAATCAGCCCCTTGCAGTTGTCCAAGGCATCACTGATCTCCATGGGCAATTTCTGCAGCTCAGACATCACCTGCTTATGCTGCATTTTGAGCATCTCAAGCTCAAAATTCAGCCTGTGGTAGAGCATGGCCCCAGGAGAAAAGAACCTCATGAACACAGGCCACAAGGATCACATTAATGAGGCTGTGTCATGGACTACCCTAGCCCAGTGAATGCCACAGCCTGGCAGTTGTACACTGGGAGCTTCTGGTGCTTATTAAATTTCTCATTCTGTCCCCAGGCCAGAAGATGTAGCAGGTCCAAAGGGAAGGAGTCAGGGCTGCATGAGCTCCCTCTGTGGGCCTAGAGTTATAGATTAGCTCTCTAAGATTTTCCCAGGAGTCTGTGCCAGGTGTCTAGACCCACCAGAAACCTATGATGACACTTCTCCTGTCTTCACAGCAGGGAATCTCATTACTGGGTGCCTATTGCTATACAGAGGACCGGAGCAAACAATGAGTATTTCCAGGGAGGAGTCCCAACTTCAGGATGGCTTTATAAGCTCCACAGGGAATTCCAGTGTTCTGCCAAGATGAGTACAGTGGCCAAGAGGTGTGTTGCTCAAAGTGGGCTTCCCTGGCCTCAGCAGTGCCATCTCCTGGAAATTGTGTAAAATCCTCAGGCCATACTTCAGAGCCTGGACTCTCGGGAGCACACAGATACCCACCCCCCCCACACACACACACCATGCAATCAAGATACCCAAGAAATGCAAGGAATGACATTGTCTCAGAGTATAAGGAACAAGACCAGAGAGGAGCAGTGATGAACTCCAGGTCTTCCAGCCACACACTGAGATGGATGAATGGACCAGCCCCGCCCCCCAGCTGCTGCCAAGAGCTTTCAGCATACAATCATCTGCTGGTCAAGCACAAAGACTCACCACGCACTCACAGCACCTAGCATCTCCCACAAGCTAACACCTGTCAAGGCATCTTGAAATGCATGTTGAGAGCTCACATACTACTGTCCATATCCTCAGACTGTGATTCAGGCCATAGGCTCTGGTGTTCATTTGGAGGAAGCAGGACAGCCTTTGTCCCCAGCTCACTCCTAACCAGGCTTCAAGTTCTGGATCTCGACTCCACTCAGGAAAATTAGTTTAGGCACCAGGACACCCTGGATGTTCAGTCTCCTGTTCCTCTGGAAACCTAGGCTTGATACTGTGGTGTCAAGATGGCCAGCAGAGAACTGGGTATAATGACTACCTGTTGTTCAAATCCTTGTTGGTATAATTGGCCAGGATTCCACGCAGCTCATTTATCTCGCATGTCATAATATGTAACTGAATGGTGAGTTTCTTATTTTTTTCTCATCTGCTGCTCCTGATCAGTGAAGGTGAAGAGTTGGGATGGTGCCTCCCCAGTAGTCCCTGCTGGTAGATAAAGAAAAGTGAACTTGTATTCTTGAATGGCATTGGACCAGGAGAGTCCATGCTGAGTCCCAAGAAGAAGCCTGAGGAAATGCTAGGGGCCCAGTGAAGCTTCCAAACAGGAGGGCAGCTATCTTCAAACTGGGGCCCATAAGCTATGTCTCTGTTCTCAACCATCATGGCTAGGCTTGTGCCTCACTCCCTAATGCCCTGGAAGGCATAACGTATCCCAGCCATGTAGATTTGGAGGACAGTGTCAGCTCATGTCTGATGTGATGTAGCTAAGTCCTGTTGTCCCTAGAGCTTAGCAGTACCAAGTCCTCATCACATGTATCCAGGACCAAAGTATCTGAATGTCTGAGACTTTGGTGCATGGCCAGGGGAGTTTCCCTCCCTTTCTATTGGCATCAGATTTCCATGGAAACTGAAGGAATCCATTGGATGAAGTGCAGCAACACCCTACCCAGAGAGGAACAGCTCAGTAGTCCATGTGTTCCTTCTGCCCCTCTTTGCCAATCAGAATAAAATGAAGGAGTTCCCAGAAAAGCAGCTGGAGATTGAATAATACATGGCTCTCCTAAACTAACCATCAGAAATTCTTGACAGTGGGTCTGCTCTTTAGAAACCCACAGACGCAGGATAGGCCCATTGCTTCCCAGAAGCTCCCAGATACTGAGCTCTACTACAGAAAGGCCCAACTCAAGTTCACCTCCTCCAGGAAGCTCCCAATCCCCAGCTCAGGATTCACTGTGCCTTCACCAGAACCATTTATTTCTCCATGTTTTACACTGAGGCCACAGGCTAGCTTCCTTATGCCTCTCTCTGGTCTCTCTATGTTCTCCATTTTGTCTCCCAAGCAGCAAGCTCAGTCTTGCCAACATGTCTATGGGCACTGAATTAATACTCCACAAGCATTTGGTGTTGCCACGACACTAGTGATATCATAGATACTACCAAGGGTTGTCCGGGATATAATAGAATTTCCAGAGAAGGGATTATTAGGATCACCTTCAGCATCCCTCACCTACCTACTAACTACTTCTTTTGCCATGTTGCCCTTCTCAGGATCCTTCCCAGAAATATAAAGAAAGACCTCCAGCACCCTCTCCTTACAAAGCCAGGGATCTCTCTCTCTCTGCTTCTTTAGAACATTTTCACTACTTCATGTATGGGAAGTTGAACATTCTATTCCCAACACATCCGAGGAAATGGTTCATCCTTTCTTGAGATCTCTAATCAATAACATGGGAAGTAAAGGTTGCTAGGGAATTAGGTCAGGATGGTTGGGAGGAAAGATCAGTCCCCTGATGTGAAAAAGCACATTGTGGAGAATTCACAGGACTGATAACAGTATGTGGGTTTGTGAAGATTGTGGGTATCCAGTCAGAACAAAGATAAGTCCTATTGTTAATGAGGAAATTACCCTGAATCATGAGCAAAATGCATCATGATGTTAGCAATTTGTGATCAACTAGTGATATGTCAGACCAGATGCTAAGGAGCCCTCAGACACAAGAGCAAACACTCCCAGAAAGAGTAATGGCCCATCCCTACACTACAGTTTGAGGAAAGATTAATGGCTAGTGAGAGGCCAAACAGATATGTAAAGGCATTTACAGAAAATCAAATGTGTCATAGTCATGGGGATAGTATGTAGTGTGACACTGCTGTGGTGCTTCACCTAGAACTACACAAGAGCCAAATTCCTTGATCTGGAGCCTCCTGTGACAATGCGCATGCCCTTAGGAAAGGTGACACAGCCAGCTTAAATTACAACATCCATCGGAGCATGAGAGAGGCAGGCAAAGGGCACAAGAGGACAGATTATTAGGGGTCCTTTACCATAGACCTTTCCCAGAGCCCCACTTCACACTTTTCAATTTACTGGCTGTCCTGAAATGAGGAGATAGCACCATTTTCAGCCTGGATTGCAAATTTTCCAGAAGCCTGGACTATGGCTTCAAAAGTGTAATTGGTGGATCCCAGAACAAATGAGTGAGGTGAGGCAAACTGTGTCCTTTCAGATGTTATATCACACTGACAAGTCATGCTAGACAAGGTGAGCTATCTCAGTAATACCCAATTCTAGAAGTCAAAGCACAGCACCTGCCCTACACACTACCTCATCTCAGGTAATCCTTACACACTGAAAGATGCACAGAAAGTGACTGACAGATGAGACTTTGCCCAGGCAGGTTCTGAAAGCCCAGACTTGAGTCTCCCCCTCTGTGGATGTCAGTTCTCCCATTTCTCTATAGGGAGGTGGATGTCTCAGAAGTCAGCTGGTTTCTTCTGTCTCCTTGAACAAGATGACCCAGTGGACAGCCTCTTAAAGTTTACTCACAACTGCAGAGGATATACCTTGGCTTCAGAGCCCTCAGCCATGTGCTTTCAGAGCCTGGAGAAAATTGCTACTGTCCACAATCACTCACATAGTAGAGAGATGCCTAAGTCACTTACTTGATGCATCATAGTCTCATGTTAATGGAGAAGCCATGCAGGGGCAGAACATAGTCACTAGATTCACAAAACCATCCTCACTGACAGTCCAGGACACCCAGAGCTGCCAGGAAGGGGAGAGTCTCAGTGCAGATCCACTGACTGTAACAGCTCTCAGGCTGAAGTGAACATCTGTGTGCCACCCACAGCTGGGAACTCAGAAACAACAGGGGTCACTGAAAGGCAGCAGCACTTGGTGGCTCCAGCCCTGATAGTGGCTGTGATGTAAAGTATGAGAACCTCAGGCCTTGTCAGGCACTCTCTTTTCCATATTATTACTGGCACACAAAGGACTCCAGTTGGGGAGAAACACAGTTAGGATACAGAAATCTCATTAGTTCCTCTGTGCCTCCTTTCCCACTCAGAGTGAAAGCAGAGGGTACCCAGCACAGCAGCTTCAGCCTTGTCAATTCCTGACTCTGCCAAACTAATCATCATTGATCCTTGATCTGGGTCTGCTCTTTAGAACTTCAGAGAAGCAGGGCAGGCCTATTGCTTCCCAGAAGCTCCCAGTTCCTGAGCTCTAGCCCTGGAAGGCTCAAGCCCAACACAACCAGAGAGCACCCCAGCCCCTTCCCAGCACTCACTGCGTCTTCCTCAGGACCATTTATTTCTCCATTCTTTCCGAGGAGACCTAGGGCCAGCTTCCTTCTGCCTCACTCTGGTCTCTCCATGCTGTCCATTCCTCCTCACAAATAGACCTCTCAATCTTGATAACGTTTAGAGACAAAGCTTGTAGTCACTGAACAAATGTCCTCAAGGCAGTCAGTGTTGCTACAACAGTAGTGACATCACTGGGGATTCCAAGAGCTGTCCAGGATACAATAGAATGCCCAGCAAAGGGTCTGCTGATGTCATGGGGCACAGCTTTTGCCTCCTTGCTAATTACTTCTCCATGAACTGAGCAGAAGCTGAGGTTTCCTTTCCAGTAGTCTCTTCTGTGACATAGGGAAAGCCATTCAGTTCCTCCTCCTTCCAAAGCTGGGAATTTCTCTGCTTCATTAGAATCTTTTCACTTCACCCATGGGGAGTTCAAGGCTCATTTTATAAGCACTGTCCAAGAATGCCCCTTCCCCCTCCTTGGCATCCATACCCAATAATATGAGAAATAAAGCATACCAAGGAATTAGGTCAGGATGATGTGGAGGAGGAGGGTTGAATTCTCTGAAGTGAGCAAGCACCTGGGGAAGGCTATTGTTAAGGGAAGGTGACTATTGGGAATTTGTAATTGAGCTGAGACTTATGAGATCCAAATTGCTCTAGAATTTCCTCTCTACATGTCTGGTGTATTAGTCTGGGCTCTCTAGAGTAACCAAACTTATAAAAATGAATCTCTCTATGCAAAGGGTATTAGATAGCTTACAGGCTCTGCTCTAGCTAATCCAACAATGGCTAACTCTGAATGGAAAGTCCAAAAATAGAGTAGCTGCTCACTCCACAAGACTGGATGTCTCAGCTGACTGTGATATTATGCTGTAATCTTAAAGAAGTAGGCTCTAATGTCAGTCAAGGAATGGATGTGCTAACAAGGAGAGAGCAAGCAGGGAAAGAGTAAAAGCTTCCTTCCTCCATGTCCTTATATAGGCTTCCAGCAGAAGGAGTGGTCCAGATTGCATCTGGATTAAAGATCTGAATTAAAGTTGTGACTTCCTTCCTCAAATCCACACTAAAGTAGTTCTTCCTTAAGCAGAAATTTCCCACAGATGTGCTCTCTATTTTTAGGTGTTAGTTAATCTTAGATGTAGTAATGTTAACAACCAAGAATAGCCAACACAGTGTTATTCCCTCTTCACTAATATTTATGAGCAAATGGCTCCCTTAAAGAGTGAAAGGAAAGAGTGATAATAATTAGCAGGTTCTTGTTAATCAGCTGTAGATCTCATGGTCATGATGACTTTTATTGGCCTTATGGCCATGGATGGCTGAAATAGGAATAAATACCTGTCTCTGGTTTCTAGGGTATGAGAAGATTAGCTAGAAACCCAGTTACAAAAGAATCTGGTCTATCTCTATAATTGAAATTTTGAAATTCAAATAATTATGTTATGTCTGGTAGTAACTGTGGAGGAAAAGGGTCCAAGAGGCAGAAAATGGGAAAGAAAATGGGAATAAAGCACACAGACTGGACCTGTCAGAAAGAGTGGGGTGTCAGAACCATGTGAGTTTGGACTCTTCCAAACCACATCTTGCTTACTCCATGAATTCTGAGAAAGGAAAAAAAAAACTCCTATTTAAACTGGAGGACCCAGGAAAGACTTCTGTGAGGTCTGTATTGTAAACAGCCGCTAGAAGCCTCCTGTTGCTTTAACAGCAAAAATGGTTTACTGGGATTTGAAGTTTCTCTGATGGTCAAAGAGGCAGAATTGGAGACAACAGCAATAGGAAACAAATCATACTCCAGAGTTAAATCATGTTACAGTGCTCATCACTGACATTAGCATGATGAGCATGGGCACTACAGTGTGTGTCACCAAGAATACTGGCATTAGACAATGTGCCTGGTGCTGCTTTAGAAGCTTTCAACATCCATGGCTCTGAAAATGGGATCCAGTCTTCCCCAAATCATCAAGCAGAATAGACTCTTCCATTTCTCTAGAACATAAGCTCTGGCATGCAGTTGGTGATTCAGGCTTGTATTTGGGTCCTGGTCTCTGCAGTAAGGAGTAGGGCTTCTGATGAGAACCCCTCCACAAAACACTGTGAGGATGGTCAAAGGTGCTGTCAGCCAACAGCCCCTCCCCATGTCCACACTGCAGCCCCCAGAAGGGGCTTCAGTAGTCAAATTTACCAACTTTTCCTTTGTGGCTTGGGTTTATTGTCACTCATTATTTGACTTATTTCATTTCTGACATAAATCCTTTAAATTATCTTCCTACAGTTGAAATTTCACTATGGACATAGAATCCTATTCATGGAGGGTCAATTTTCTTTGCAGCTGAGGTTTATGTTTTTCCCTTTCTGGCTTGCTGTGATGGCTAATCTTGGCTGTGTACCTGACACATAGTTGAGGATTTGACTCCATCAAACTGGCTTGCTGGCAAGTTTCTTTGGCATTTTCTTGTTGCTAATTGATGGAGGAAGCTCAGCCTCCTGTGAGTAGTGCCATCCCTAGTCATTTTAGCCTGGACCATACTGGAAAGCTAGCTGAACAGAGCAGTAAACAGCATTCTCTGTGGTTTCAAGCCCCTCCCTTGGGATCTTGCCTTGGCTTCCCTTGATGATGGACTGCAACCTGTGAGGTGAATAAAACCTTCACTTTCCCAGATTGACTCTTTGAACTTTTATCACAATAATAGAAAGTTAACTAGAACACTTGCCATATTCTTAGGGCATGCTCTCATATCCATCCTTCTCCTTCCAGCCTGTAGCCTCTTTTTTCACCAATTACAAATTTTCTGGACACCGAAATCTGTTGCAGTATCTACATTACCAATCACACCCACTGCTTACATATCTCTGTTAAAGTATTTTTTAATTTTTTTTGTCTCATGTCATGTTTCTCTCCAATATGGCATGCTTCCCTACTTTACCCTTTTAAAATTATCTCTGGATGTTCTTGCAGGTTCATCTTTAAAAATTATCCTTTGCCCAATAATAGAACATTTATGGTCACATTATGAAGTTCCACAGAAATGGGTGACATACTGTATTCACATTTTCTAATTCAGTATCTATTGCATTAGTATTATTAATTTAGCAAAATTGACCTTTTCTATCACCTACTTATCCACAAAACTTTAAAAACTTCCATTCATTTAAGTCTTTAGTGTCTTTCAGAACATCAGCTTTGAAGGTCTTGCATGTATTTAGGATTGCTCTTGGGTACCTCATAGCACTTTTTACTAATAGCATGTTTTTAAAGTGCGCTTATATAAAATGTCTTGTCATACATTTTTAAGCCTTTTGTGAGTGGAACTGTTTCCTGATTTCTTTCTCAGTATGTTTGTGATTGGTATAGAGGAAGGCCACTGACTTTTGTGTGTTAATTTGCAATCTTTCACTTTTATGAATCTATTTCTCAGGCTTAAGAGACTTCAGATACATTTTTATTTGTTCAGAATCTTATCATCTGCAAATAAGGACGTTTTGACTTCCCCCTTTCCCATTTGTATCCTCTTTATCTCCTTCAGTTGTCTTATTGCTTTTGCTAAGAGTTCAAGTTCTCTATTGAATAGGAGTGGAAGGAGTGAACATCCTTTTCTTCTTCCTGCTTTTTTGGAATTGCTTTGAGTTTTTCCTCTATTTAGCATGATGCTGCTGTGCGCTTATTGTACAATGACTTTATTAGGTTGAAATATATCCTCTATATCCCTATCTCTAGATTCTCCAGGACATCTATCATTGATGAAAGTTGGATTTTTACAACGGCCTTTTTTTCCCTCATATACACAGATGGTTATGTTGGTTTTTCCTTTATTCATTTTATGTGGTGGAATAAATATGTTGATTTGTGTATGTTGAATTATCCTTGCATGTTTGAGGTGAAGACAACTTGATCATGGTGGATGATTTTTTTGAAGTGAACCTGAACTTGTATTTTGAACTTGTATTTTATTGAGAATTTGTGTGTATATGTTCATCAGGGTTATAGGCCTATAATTCTATCTATCTATCCATCTATCTACTATCTATCTATCTACCTACCTACCTACCTACTTACCTGTCTCCCTCTCTCAACACCAGGATATCCCTGGCTTAAAAAAATAATTTGAATGAGCTCCTTCTTTTTCTATTTCATGGAATAGTTTCTGGAGTGTTAGTTGTTCTTTAAATGTCTGTTCAAATTTGACACTGAATTTGTCCTGCTCTGGACTTCTTTTGTTGGGAGATTTTTAATTATGGCTTCTATGCCATTAATTAGTATTCAATTAGTTAAACCATTCCTGTTATCTTGATAAAATTTTGGTGGATCACAGTCATCTGAAAATTCATCAGTTCTTTAAAAAGATTTCTAGTTTGGTGGAGTGTAAATTTTAAAGGGTTAAATTCCCTCCGTGTCTCCTTTTTCCTCCTTTGTTCTATTATTTTCATCCGCCTCTTCCTTTTGGTTAAGTTGGCTAAAGGTTAAGTCGCCCATCTCGTTAATGTCCTCAAAGACCTGACTCTTTGTTCCACTGTATCTTCATATTTTTGTTTTTATTTCACTGACTTCAGTCATATTTAATACATATCTGTATCACACCCTTTCCACAAGGCTCAAAGACCATCATGGAAGATGAGATAGAAAGACTGTAGGAGCCAGAGGTCAGGGAGGATTAGAGCAAACAGTGTCTTCTGGCCATGACGGGACCACTGCACTCATGACTCAGAGCTGCTGTGGTCACTGTCCAACATCGAGCAGGTCAGCATTCAAGCATGGAGTGGGAAGGGTCCTCCAGCCCCTACTCCTAACTGATGAGCTTGGACAAATAATGGCTTCCGGCAAATTGGGTTCGTTTTCTTTAAGAGTCTGCCTCTGGGGTTATTAAAAATTAATGTAATGAAGAAGTTATAAATTGGCATCACAGATGTAGGGGCAGACTTGGGATGACAAAATGGGAGGAATTGGGTGGTGAATATTTTCAAAATGCATTTTATGCATTTCTCAAAGAACAAGTAAAATATATATTATTGTTGTAAAAATTATTATTATATAAGGATATTTTATTAAATAACATTAATTAATTCTGTTAATCCCAATGTGTCTGTCAACTTCTGGGTTCACCCACAGAGCATATCTTTTCTGCCACTAGTGTTGTGTTTCAAATGGCAGCCTACAAAATTGGAAAAGGTTTTTTTTTCATCAACTACATATCCAATAGAGGTCTAATATCCAATATATATATAGAACTAAAAAAACCTGTATATGAAGAAAATAAATAACACATTTAAAAACTAGGTATAGATCTAAACAGAAAAGCTTCACTAGCAGAAATTCTAGTGTCTAGGAAACACTTAAAATATGCAGTATCCATAGTCTTTAGGGCAATGTAAATCAAAACTATTTTGAGATTTCATGTTACATGAGCCAGAATAGATAAGATTAATAAAACAAATGACAGCTAATGTTGTCGAGGATGGGGAGCAAGGGAAACAATCATCCATTGCTGGTAGGAATGCAAACTTGTACAACCACTATGGAAATACATGTGGCTGTTCCTTGGGAAACTGGAATCGATCAAGACACAGTATACCGCTCTTGGCAGTATACTCAAAGGATGCTTCACCTACAACAGAGACACAGTAAGTGTTCTCTTTCTCTCTCAACCATGTTCATTTCTGCTCTATTTATAATAGCCAGAAATTGGAGACATCCTATGTATTCAACAGATGAATGTATAAAGAAAATGGGGTATATTTATGCAATGGGCTATTACTCAGCAGTTAAAAAGGAAAAAGGAAATCATGAAACTCATGGGTAAATGGATGGAGCTAGAAAAAACCATCCTTAGTGAGATAAGATACCCAGAAAGAAAATATGGTATGTTTCACTTATATATGGATGTTAGCTGTTGAGTCAAAGATAAGTAAGCTACAATCTGTATAACCACAGGTTAGGTATAGAGTAAGGGACTAGCAGGGAGGTACAGATCTCCATATAGGGGGAAGAGAATAGATTGTTATGGATGGATGAGGAATGGAGTCTGGAATAGGATGGTCAAATGAGGAGGGAGAGAGAAGAAGGGGCAAATAAATATAGGGAGGGAGAGGTAAAATTAAGGGTCATTTGAGGGATCTTATGGAAACCTAATAGAGTAGAACCACTCTAAAATATATACATATATGAAGGGGATGTAGATGAAATATCCCCACACACAAAAGAAAGCACAAATAAACAAAAACAAAACAAACAGAAACCACGGTGTAGGAGACAAAGTCCCAACTGGATATCTCTTGTTACCAAATGAATCTTGCAGTACTGGCAATGGGTTACATCTAGTCAAGTTGTAGGTGAAAGGTGTCCAATGGTGATCCCAAACAACCCAAGGTACTGCAAGGCTATTGGTTGCTCACCATAAACTGACAGGAAGGTGCTGTTCCTGAAGATGATAACGACACAATTCATTGAACATGGAGAAGTCAAGCTGGTGTCTCCCTAGAGCCCTCACCACTTATGGACTAGATTTCATGGCACTGAAGAGTACTCTGCTCATTATGAAAGGAGAAAAGTAAACAGCAACCCAGCTACAAAACCTCCATCTAGAATGGTGACTGCATCCAAGATATGCTGGTACAGTAGTGGAGTAATCAACCAATACCTGACTTGATTAAAGGCCCACTCCCTGACAGGGAAGGCATACCCAGCACTGCTTGGTTGGCCAAGAACCTAAGAGTAGATAGGCTAGGGTCCATGGGGAAAACCAAATACTACTGTTCTGCTTAAGGAACATAGCAATAAAATGATTCCTAACAGCAGCATGCTATACTCATGCTATACTCAGAGATAATGCATTTCTCAGCCATCATAGGAGCAGCTTCCTCCTGCAGCAGATGGGAACAAATACAGAGACCCTCAGCTAGACAATATGCAGAGAGGAAGAGAACTTGAACACTCAACCCTAAACAGGACCTCTCTAATCAGACTCCTCCCCTCAGGACATAGGGAACCCTGTGGAAGAGAAGGTAAAAAGAGTCCCACAGAATACTGCAGATGGCAAGACCATGGTCCATCTACTGAGGGGAAGCACAGATATGGAGTGCAGCCAGACTAACCCTAAGAAAAGCTGCACTGTATGTGTTGCATGCAGTGGAGCTGGAGAGGGAGGAATGTCCCATCCACTTAGAACCCAGAAGATCACATGAGTGCTGTAGGATATCTTTCTGTACACTGTGAACATGTATTGCTCTGATTGGTTGATAAATAAAGCTTCATTGGCCAATGGCAGAGCAGGATGGAGCCAGGCAGGAAAATCCAAGAGAGATAGGGAAAGGAGAAAGGAGAGGTGACATGAGCCGATGCCCAAGGAGCAACTTGTAATGGAAAGCAGGTAAAGCCAAGGAACATGTGGTGATACATAGATTAATAGTTATGGGTTGAGCCAGGTGGTGGTGGTGCATGCCTTTAATCCCAGCACTCAGGAGGCAGAGTGAGGTGCATATCTGTGAGTTCGAGGTCAGCCTAGTCTACAGAGCAGAAATCCAGGAAAGGCACTAAAACTATACTGAGAAACCTTGTCTCAAAAAAACAAAAAAAAAAGTTATAGGTTGAGTTAAATTATAACAGATAGCTAGTAAGAAGCCTGAGCCATAGGTCATATAATATACAATTAATATTAAGCCTCTGAGTAATTATTTTATAAGTAGCTTCAGGACCTTGGAGCTGGGTGGGACCAGAGAAACTTCTGGCTACACATGTGTATCAGATGCTGGATATTGGGCTGTAGGAATTTAATTAATAAAGCTGGATTTTGGTAGTGTTCCCATCTGAATATTTCTGTGCTTCATTCCTCCATTGTGGAATAAGAAAATATGTAATTTTTTGGTTTGTTTTACCAGACCAAATTAAGAGACTCTTTTTCTAAGGGACCTTGGACTTTCAAAATGTAAGTTTTAAAGTTTGTGGGGTTTTTAAAGCATACACTGCGTTTCATATTATGATATTAACATAAGAATATGGAGAACAAGAAAAAATGGTTATGAAATTCAGGTGATGTGTGTGTGTGTCATGCTGACAAGGAATGGAAAGTCCTAGTTACCTTTATCTGTCAACTTGAAACAGCCCAGCAACAATGGAGATGAGAATCTCAATCTAGAGCCTGCATGGATCAGACTGTCCTTTGGCATGTCTATATGGGATCATCTTGATTTCCACTGACTTAGGACAGCCTAGCCCATTGTGGGCTGTGTAAGGAAGCTAGCTGAGCAAGTCATCAAACAGCATTCCTCCCTGGTTTCTGCTTCAAGTCCACGCTTTTGTTCCTGCCCTGACTTCCCTCGGTGATGGACTATATAGCACATAAGCTGAAATAAATTCTTGCATTTCCTAAAAACAAACAAAGTGTTTTGTTTCTATGTCCCTGTCTCATTCATACATATTTCATTTGATTTATTAGTCAATTGACTGCCTTATCAATTGCATTATTACAGTAGCAGGACCTCTGTTATTTGCTAAGACATTTTCTTAATCTATGAAAGGAATGTATAATGTACTTAGAAAAAGATGATTGAGCCGGGCGGTGGTGGCGCACGCCTTTAATCCCAGCACTCGGGAGACAGAGGCAGGCGGATCTCTGTGAGCTCGAGGCCAGCCTGGTCTCCAAAGCGAGTTCCAGGAAAGGTGCAAAGCTACACAGAGAAACCCTGTCTCGAAAAAAAACCAAAAAGAAAAAGAAAAAAAAAAGAAAAAGATGATTGCTACTAACATTTATCATACAGACTTCACCAGATGCTGGAAGCTCTCATCTGCTCTTAGTTTCCTTAGAACATTTTTATCAAATGCTTCACTTGTATCTATTGACGTAATCATGTGATTTTTCTCTTTTAGTCTTTCCAAATGATAAGTCACATTGCTAGATTTTGTATTTCCTAATATTGTTTTCTTGGGAGCACATTAATATATGGTTAGGTTTACTTATAACTTTCATATCTATGTTAATAACTGAAAGTGGACCTATAATTTTATTTGGTTTTCTTAATCTTGTAAACAGTGCTAACCTACCTTCAAAAAGAATTGATCCAGAGCCAAACATTGTTGCACACCCCTTTAATCCCAGCACTCAGGAGGCAGAGGCATCAGATTTTTTAGTTTTAGGCCAGCCTGGTCTACATAGTGAGTTCTAGAAAAGCCAGGGCTACACAGAGAAACCCTGTCTTGAAAAACAAAACTAGAATTGAGTCACTGTTTTCTTTTCTGTTTGGGAACAGCTTTCATTGAAAACGCAGTACTGCGTGGGTCACAATGGATCAAGCCTGTAACCCCAGCACACGGGAGGCAGAGGCAAGAGGGTGACTGTAATGTTGAGCCCTAGGCCAGCTAGAGTCACATAGCAGACAGTGTCTTTTTTTAAAGGGCATTAACTCTTCTCTACAGTTTAGTAGAATTTAGATGTTACCTGTGAGGTAGTCAGAGCCTGGAGCTTTCAGTGTGATGGGGCAATTTCTACAAAAGTTCATTGTTTTGTATGACGTCACCACGATCCCTGACAGAAACAACTGGGAGTGAAGTGTTATTAGGGCTCATTCCATCTCAGCAGAGAAGGCAGGGAGGGAAGTCTGTAGAGGTGGGAGGCAGAAGCTGTTTCCATGGCAGCAGACCAGGAAGCTGCCTATAGGCTCAAGGAGCTAGGCCAGAAGTAGGCCTAGGCTAGGCTTTACTGCTCAGAGACACAGCTGAAGTAAGTGACTTACTTCTCCCAGGGAAGGCCCTCCTCAGAGTCCCCAACCTCCCGAGGTTGCACCAGCAGCTGGAGGACACCTGTTCAAGTGTGAGAGGTTCCAGTGACTCGTGGAAGCAGAGCCTAAATGGAGGAAATAGCTCTTAGGAAAGAGAGGTAATGAGGGTTATATCTTTCCTGTCTGGCCCTTTCCTGTCTCTGTGTCTCTGTTTCCTGTCAGCAATGAGGTAAACAGCTCCCACTCATCATATGTTCCTGCTGTACGTTCTGCCCAAGTCAATAGTTTTGAGCAACCATGGATTGAACTCACCGGAAGTGCACAGCAGAATAAACACTTCTCTCCTTAAGCCAGTGGTTCACAACCTTCCTAACACTCCAGCCCTTTAACACAGTTCCTCATGTCATGGTGACCCCCCAACCATGAAACTATTTGATTGCTACTTCATAACTGTAATTTTGGTGCTGTTATGAATCATAATGAAAATATCTAATATGCAGGATATCTGGTATTCGACCCCTGTGAAAGTGTCCTTCCACCCTCCCAAAGGGTATGTGGCCCACAAATTGAAAACCACTGCGTAAGCAATGCTTTCTGGATTTGTATAACAGTGTTAGAAAATAGCATAAAATATTTTAGACATAAGTCAGGCAATTTACTATAGTAAACCAGTGTATCATTTTACATCTTAAGTCTTTATAGACAAGCTTAAATAGCTAACATCAAGTTTACACACAGTGGTAGCACCTGCTATCTGAAAGCTAAAGCACATTTTGTTACATGGTGTAATTCATAGGAAAGACAAGGTAGAGTGAAGTATTTGTTATGAGTGCATATTAAAGTCATCTTTTAACTTTATTTGAAAATGCTAGGTCAGTGAGATCAGAGTCAGTCAGTTACCTAGGCAAAATACATCCATGGCAAGAACAGCCTCAGATGGCAACCATAGCTTATAGCTTCCTATAAGCAAAACTGCTTCCATATAGCACTCATTCCAAAAGCTATTATCAAATATCCATTCTTGAGTTGTCATGAAAAATTAATAACAATTTCACATATGAAAGGAAGCACTTGCTTACCTTAGTAAACAGAATTGGATGGCTTAGGGGCAATAATATGACAAGAGGCAGAAAAAAAGATTCAAGTTATTGTGTGATAAATGGCACTGTAAATATTTACTCAAGATCTGCCTTACTCATCTAGACAAAGGCTGAATGGCAGTACCACTCTTTCAGTTCACAAAGCATTTGGACTACCA
This sequence comes from Peromyscus nudipes, assembly GCA_902168325.1. NCBI lineage: Eukaryota > Metazoa > Chordata > Mammalia > Rodentia > Cricetidae > Peromyscus > Peromyscus nudipes. The sequence continues at coordinate 29,416 of CABHPH010134989.1, read as the reverse complement.
AGTTCCTAACATTTCCCTGTAAGTCCTGTTTGAAACAGTGTGGCCTCCTCTTGGACACTGATTCTGATTTTCATCTAGGATGAATCAAAGACATTGGAATGTATACTAACTTATTTCTGCATACACAATATTACATCACTTTACTAACATAATACTAATTTCATTAGATATACAATACATGTTTATATTTTGCATTATCTCTGCTACTATATGTATATGTTCTGTCTAAGGACTAAAAATATTAATATTGTGATTATATTATCACTTGTGTCCCTGAGCAGCAGGAATTTAAAATTCAAAGCCCTGTTTTTTGAACTTCAACTATCAATGTGAACACATGACATATTTTATCTTACTTATATATAGAAAATCCTAAATGTAAAATCATTATAAGCTGTTAATTTTACCAAAGAACAAATGTCACATATCAATTAAAGGTTTAAATATTTGAATGATTTTATTGTTGGTCTTGTGAATTTTGAATAATTTCACCAACTGCAATTACAGGGATTTCTCATAAATCAGCAAAGCACCTGGCCTGTACCCTTGTTGGGGGTATGGACTTGGGTTAGACCAGCAATGCGATCTCTATCCCCACTCAGCTGCCAGTCTCAGGACACGTGATGGACATGATAGACTTCATTGTAGCTAGAGTTTTCCTGCCTGGCCCACAGTCAGGACAAATCTCTGCCACCTGCCAGTCCCACAGCCACTCAAACCCAACCAAGTAAACACAGAGACTTATATTGCTTACAAACTGTATGGCCGTGGCAGGCTTCTTGCTAACTGTTCTTATATCTTAAATTAATCCATTTCTATAAATCTATACCTTGCCACATGGCTTGTGACTTACCGGCATCTTCACATGCTGTTTGTCATGGTGGCGGCTGGCAGTGTCTCCTCAGCCTTCCACTTCCCAGAATTCTCTCCTCCTTGTCCCGCCTATACTTCTTTCTGCCTGACCACTGGCCAATCAGTGTTTTATTCATTGACCAATAAGCAACATGTTTGACATACAGACCATCCCACAGCACTCCCCCTTTTCTTTTTTTTCAAAAAGGAAGATTTTAACATTAACATAGTAAAATTACATATAATTTGGGAATTTGGGCGTAGCTTCTCTTACTACTTCCTGCTGGAGGGGGGCGCTGTATCTTATGGGGACACAAAGAAAATTTTAGGATTATGGAGTAGTCCGTGAGAGTGTATCGTCTGAGCCTTGAAATGGTTCTGGATGTTGGATCGTCTGAGCCATGGTGTCATCGGAGACCTTTCAGGTGGTCTTGGCTGGTCAAACCTGATGTATCTTAATCTGGAACAAATCCATAGCCTCTGGCTTTCTGTGGAAACAAAATCAGAGCTTCCTTTCCAAAGCAACATATCTTTACATCCAAATTTTGAAGTCAAGGTATCTTTAAAATATACATATTGGTTTAACTCAGCTTCCTTTACAATCAAATATCTCTCTGCAGTTAAGAATCCCAAAGACAACACAATGCAGATTCTCTGTGTGATATCCATCTTTACGTGGCTTATATTTTATACTACCTTTACTGTCTCTTTAAAGACTTCATTTTTCAAAACTATCTATTTCTTTATATAACTGTATATATTCCTTTTTATCTCTCTTTGAAGCCTACGTACATTTTTACACACATTTTAAAGCATTTAAAGTCTTGTTCCATCTGAATCTGTCTTATTATGAACCTGTTACTTTAAACTGTAGCATTTCTAAGACTGAAACGGCACTATGGCTGCTGGCTCCGCCCACCTCAGCTTCCCAACATGGCGGTGATACTTTTACCACCAGCTCTGGGAGCCTTCGTGGGTCTATGCTTCTATCAAAGCAGCGTGTAGCCCAGAAACCTCTTTTTTTGTTTTGTACTAGCAAAGGCTAAATCCACCACGCAGCTTAATGTGCCACTGGCAGACACCTCATTCCCGCCATACTGCAGGTCGAGCGTGCACACCAGGAACCCGCCATAGTGACTCAAACACGCAGGCTGCCACTAACTTGAAAGAGACAACTAGGAACTGTTTTTAGCTCCGTTTTCGTATCTTTTTTCTCAGGTTTTAGGTGGAAACTCTTGCCAACACGTTGGGCGCCATTTGTTGCTGGAGACCTTCTCTCCAGCTCCCAAGTCCCGCCAGTCTCCAGCTCCCAAGTCCCGCCAGTCCCTGGTTCCCTGACCGAACCCATTCATAAAATAAACACACAGACGCTTACATTATTTAAACTGCTTGGCCATTAGCTCAGGCCTATCATTGTCTAGCTCTTACTCTTATATTTAGCCCATTTCTATTAATCTCTACTTTGCCACGTGGCTCGTGGCTTACCGGTACTTTACATCTTCCTTCTCCCCGCGGCTCCAGCCAGTCTCCCTATCCTTCTTTCCTCCTCAAGAAAGAAAGAAAGAAAGAAAGAAAGAAAGAAAGAAAGAAAGAAAGAAAGGGAGGAAGGAAGGAAAGAAAGA
>CABHPH010134989.1:0-10428 GCA_902168325.1 Peromyscus nudipes | reverse complement strand
AGAGAGAGAGAGAGAGAGAGAGAGAGAGAGAGAGAGAGAGAGAGAGAGAGAGCGAGCAGAATACATCATGTAAGATGAACAGTTGAATTAGACAAGGCACATCAGCTTTTTCAGAAGAGTCTCACAACTCTGCCGTCATTCCTTGGGGACTAATACTGCTGTGGGGAGTGTGCTCTGTTTGGCCAGACTCTGTTGAGATGGCTAGAGAAATTTTACTTCAGAAGCAGCAAAGCTCCCACCCCAGAACTCAATGTGTCTAAAGTCCCCATCTGTTCAGCCAATGCAATCCAAATTGTATTCTCCAGGATGGTAGAACTCTCAAGGAGCACTCACAGAAAACAGGGTTCACAAGCTGCTACTCGAGCTGATGTCAAAGGGAAGAGAACACATTGGGATGCATGAAGAAAGGAGAAGGCCACATGCCACCCAAATCCATGACAATGAGTAGGACTCGTTTGGCATTTACATGGGATACTCCTCCTTGTAAGCTGCTTCCCCTCTGTGATCTCACATGACCCCTGCCAATTACATGAGCCTCAGGACCCACAATTCACTCATTCAAAGCTCTGTGCATAGATATGTTATTGACCCATTTCCCTCATTGGACCGCAGTTTCAAGCAGAGCAGCAGACATGGCTTGCCAATAATTCAGTTTCTCAGAAGAGGTTAACTTCCCAGAAGTACTTGTGCATGGACACTGAAATGAACACCTCAGATGGCATGAGGTGGGTGGCTGGATGGGAGCATGGATGAGTAAGGTGATGGGTGAAAGCACAGGTAGGTGGATGGGCAGACAGAGAATCCAATGGGCAATTGGTGCCAGACCTTAGCCAAATACCAGTAAAGGTAAAAGCTAGGCACTCCCAGACAAAATAGCCTTGGCTTTGCCAGCTCCTGGCTTAAAGGATGAACAAACTAATGTTCTGGAATCCTTGACTTTCAGGAAAGCAAGGAAGTTCATTTGCTTCTCAGAGGCTCTAGCTCCTCTGCCTCATTACTGGAAGGCCCAGCTCAAGCCCACCTCCTCCAGGAAGCTCCCCATCTCCTGCCCAGCACTCACTGTGCCTTCTCCAGAACCATTTATATGTTCCTGTTTTCCTCTGATTTTGAAAGCCAGCTTCCTTCTGCCTCTCTCTGGACTCTGGATGTTCTCCATTCTCTCTCCCAAGTAGACTCCTCAGTCTTGACAACATGTCTATGGTGTACCCTACAGACACTGAAGGAATGCCCTGATGTAGTTGTCACAACAACACTGGTGACATCACAGGGGATGCCAAGAGCTCTCCAGGATACAATAGAATGTCCAGAGAAGGGACTGCTGATGTCATGGGGAACAGCCTTTGCCACCCTGCTAATTGGTTCTCCCTGAACTGACTAGAAGTCCAGGTTCCCTTTCCAGAAGCCTCTCTTAGAACATAGGGGAAGTCATTCAGCACCTCCTCCTTTCAAAACCAGAGTTCCCTTAGCTTGATTGGAAGGCCCATATTATTTCCCATGTTGAGAACGAAGATACACTTTCCAAACATTGATTGCCCAGGAATGTCTCATTTCTTACTCAAAATCCCTTTATTCATCAAAATGAACAATTAAATATTGAGAAGCCACGTTAGGGTGAATGTAGACAAGGAAAGATCACCTTCTTCAAGTACAAGTGTTTGAAAGCACATTCAGAAAGAACCTGTAGGGCTTCTTATGGTGTGGGGTTTGGGTTAAGGGTAGAGTCATGGAAGCCACGTGCTTAGCTTTAGAAAATTACCCCAGGATTACTTAGCAGATAGAGAATGCAGCCATTGGGGAGCTAATGAAAGTGTGATGATCCATTGGCAGAGGAAACAAATAGTGGATCCACCATGAGAAAAAGCCTCAGGCTGAATGTGGTGCTCTCCACTCTGCACCAAAGACACCAAAGCAGGATTAGTTACAGGCCTCTGAGTTACAGTGAGATTCTGCCTCTTGGGGGAAATAAAGGATAGTGGGAAAGTAAGGACAACAGCTGAGACACACCTCAGTTGGGAGAGTGACTTCCTAGCATGTAGCAAGTCCTGGGTCAATGCCTAGTGCTGTCCCCTCACTGGCCGGGTGGCCCCACCTGTAATCTCAGCACTTGTGAAGTGGAAGCTGGACCATCTAAGCTAAAGGTGAACCTGAAAAGCCAGTGTGAGGACAGCTTGGGGCACGTGAGACCCCGTCTCAACAAATAATGTAGAAACATTCCCTACTCCAAGGCCTCACCTACCAAGCCTTTCTAATGAAAAGAACTTACCATTCTCCCTACCAGTCTTTCATCTTAGGGAGATGGAGGGGAAGGTGAAGTGATGTTTTATATCCGAGGACCCTGCTCTTGCCTTTCCTTAGGTCCACATAGAGAATAGATGAAATTGTGTATGACCATGTGAACTACTGAGTAATATCCACTGCTGCTAGCATAAAACTGTGCCTATGATAATCTCTGCCTTTCCCTGAGTGATGCTGCCACAGCAGGAAGTGTCAGGGCCTGAGACCAGACCGCACTGATCCCTTCAAGGGACTAGACAGAAGGCATCAGAGACACTCCACTTCCTTCACCAGAGATTAAATCAAGCTAATCCATTCCAAACCTGGTTGGCTATTGAATCACAAAGGATACCCCTATCCAATCATTTACATTCCTCAAGTGCCTTTGTATACTGCCCAATGCCCAGATTTGTTATAGGACTGGGTAGACAAAGTGTTGCTGTCACTAAGAGGTACCCTGTCCAGGACCTCTGTTCACAAGAGACTTTAGAGGAACCACCCCTCTTCTTCCTCAGATCTGTTGATGATTTTGTACAGTCTTCACTTAGGAGCCACAGGCTACAGAGCCCTTCAAAAGTGACTCACTTTACTAGGAAAGTAGAAGTTTCCATTCCCTTTGCTTTTAAGGCACTTAAATTCAAATAGATGGGCTGGAAAGATGGCTCAGAGGTTATGAGCACTGACTGCTCTTCCAGAGGTCCTGAGTTCAATTCCCAGCAACCACATGGTGGCTTACAACCATCTGTAATGATGCCCTCTTCTGGGCTGCAGGGGCACATGCAGGCAGAAAACTGTATACATACAAATAAATAAAAATAATAAATAAATAAATAAATCCACCTTTTAAAAAAAAATTCAAATAGACAGTGCCTAGCCAGGGACTAGCCATCTCATCCTGGACCTCACATCCTATGGGCTTTTCCAGGAATGCTTTGAAGCTGGTGTTCCTGGATCTACAGCTTCTGTTTCAAAGTAAAATAACAACAAACACTGTATATCTCTCAGACAGAACAAATAAATAACAGCAATTTATTTACATGAGCACATCAGTGGCAATCCAGCCTGAGGAGTAGGAAACCAGGACTGTGTCCTGGCCTCTGTGGGCCTAGACCTGGCTCACAGGCATGAGTGGGCACACCTTAGGGTCCTCTGCAGGGACACAGTGTGGTGAAATGGGCACCGAGAAGACTGAACAGCCACCCCGAGGCCCCACAAGTTAGGTTACAAGCTGATTCCCAGTTCCCCTTCCAAGGAGCTCCTACTGAGGCCATGGTCTGTCTAACCGTGTGCTCCATTTAAGGTCAATCAGGAATACAAAGTTCTTCTATTCAGCAACAGACAGGACAAGGAGCCAAGATCAGGAATGATGACCTCCTGCTATAAATTATGTGACAAGAGGGATGTGGAATTCATTTGTGTCGAAGATCAGGGGCCTCCTGGGTGGTGTTGGGTCCCTGTTGGCCTTGTGTAACAGCTTGAAGAGCCCAGTTCCGATGTTCATTGGGATTCCCATGATGATGCATTCGGACACACCTGGAACCAACCAGAACCAAGGTCAGAGAGCTGGATTCACAGAGTGGAGAAAACATGACTGAATCAAGATTGCAGACTTGGGATCCGAGGTCCAGCTCTACCACATACCACCTGGCTGAACTTGGCTCATCATTTTCCTTCCCATGATATACCCTAAGGGGATGGCCAAGGAGCACTGTCTCTGGAATGACAGTGCCTGCCTCAGACCAGCAGGTCACCAGAAGCCAATTCAGCTCAAGCCAGTTCTCTACAACAGGAGTAAAGATCAGGAGATAGACAGCCTTTGAAAGAGTGCTTAGGCAGCAGGATCCCTGCACATGGTCAGGAGATGGTGACTTTGCCACCTGCCTTCCTTAAGCTTAGTGACCAGAAGAAAAGATGCCAATGGGGCTGGAAGTGCAGGGCCAGGGGCAGCTGTGTCCTTATCAGACACTGGAAGGCAGGTTGCCACTGACTTCCAGAAGGGATAGCCATTTCCTCCACTCCGGGCTCCACTTCAAGTCTTTCTTACCTTCCTTCCTTCCTTCCTTCCTTCCTTCCTTCCTTCCTTCCTTCCTTCCTTCCTCCCTCCCTCCCTCCCTCCCTCCCTCCCTCCCTCCCTCCCTTTTCTCTCTTTTTTTTTTTAATGGTTTTTGGAGACAGGGTTTCTCTATGTAGTCCTGGCTGCCTCTCAGAGATCTGTCCGCCTATGCCTCCAGAGTACTGGGACTAAAGCCATGCGCAACCACCACCCAGGTGCAAATCAAGAGTCTAAGGCTCTATGCTAGGACTCTGATTCTACAGGAAGGAAGCAGGAGGTAGATGCATTCTAGTTTGATGACAAGGACAACTCCAGAACAGAGAGGCAAAGAGACAAACTAACCCAACACACAGTGAGAGCTAACGTTGGGGTGGAGTACTCCATGCGGTGAGATGGGACATTTCCTGTAGTGTGGGGGACAGAGGTTGTGCCAAGGCTGCAAAGGTGTGGGTGGTGGGTGCTAGGTTTCAGTCATAGTATCTGATAGCTATACTCTGGCTTGTGCATGGGCTTCTCTCCTTCTAACCCTCCTCACTTTTCTTTCACTTCATCTTGATGCTGTTTTGAAGACAGGGTCTCACGGTGTAGCCTTAATTGGCCTGGAACTTGTTATGTAGAAGTGGCTGGCCTTCAGCTCAACAGAGAACTGCTTGCCTCTGCCTCCTGAGTTCTGGGATAAAAGGTGTGCATCCCCACGCCAGGATTTCCCATCACCTTCTCTCTCTCTCCATCTTCAACCTGTGTCACCCCATTTTCTGAACTACGTGGCTCTTAAAATGATGTTCAGTGCCTCACGAGGAGACAGGACCACAGACTACCCTACTGTTACACCTGGAGGCTCTTCCACTGTCTACCTTCTGTCAATCCTGGACAACATGTAGGCTGTTAGTCAATGTGGCCAAGTACAGCTTCAAGGACTGAAAGGTCTCCACTGGCTCAGGGTCCATATTTTCTTTTTGGAACTGAAGAACTGTCTGCACTGAAAGGAGCTCACAGAATGGAGAGAGGGAGGGCTGATGCCTTAGTTGGGCTCTGGAGACAAATTATCTGTTGTTTCTGTAAGCCGTAGGACTTTGATACTGCAAACCTACCGCATACAGAGTCTTTCTGCCCAAAGTAAGCAGCATCAAAGAGATGGTCAGCTGTCTTCTCAAAGGAGGCCAGCATCAACACACTCTCCTTCATCTTGGCCAGGCCAAACCTGGTAATACCCAGGACTTCACCCTGTGCCAGGGAAGATGATCAGATGATTCATTCTCAAGCCATTCCAGGAAGTTCAAAACCAAAGCAGAAGACATTATCCCAACACTAGAACCAACAGGAACAGCCAGACAGCTATTCATGGCACCACTAAAGGCAGGTGGTTTTCAGTGCAGCTCCATAGCCACTGAAGCCGTGGGGATCCCAAGGACAGCCTGTCACCTGTCAATTGTACTCAGACACTGTGCCACACAGAATTGGGAATCTGAGGGTTAAAAAGGGGGTTGCTACTCCTTTCCTATGATCATTAAGTGAATACTAGAAACAATTTAGCTAATTCCAGTCAAAGAAACATGCCAAACATACACAAGATCCACACAGGACTGCCACTGTCAATATCTTATCCTGAGAAGGAGGGCTTCATGAAGCCTCACCTGAGGATTTATAGCCAGGTAGTGGTTGTTAAGGCAGGGACAGTCATATTCTTCAATGATGTAAACACTGGTGAGGTGCCCATGGTCCAGTAAAGAACCTGTCCCTCACCCCTGCCCTTGTAAGCAGCCCTTACAATGTCATTAAAAAAGGCAGAAAAATAGGAGGACTTGTTAGGAAGAAGAAAGGGATAAGGGGGCATGGGAAGTGCACGAGAGAGGGAAAACAGGAGGTGAATATAACCAAAGTATGTCAGGATATGCATACATAAAAAGGTCATAATGAAATCCATGTTATGCATAATTAATATATGCTAATAAAAGCATTTGAGAAAACAAAATCAATGGGTCATGAGAAAGAGTACCCAAAGTTGATCTCTGACCTCCACAAAAACGGAGGGGCACCCACATGATTATGCACCCACATGTACATACAACAAATAGATATTACAGATCCAGTGAAATACCATATCCATTAAAAAAAATCAAAGCAGTGCCGGGTTCCACCTTCCTGAATGCTTAAGGGAAGTTCCTTGTCTGTGTATCCTGCATAATGGGCGTTAACAGCTTAGATGCAAGATTGCAAAACATCTGTAGCAAACTTCTGCCCTCTAGGGTTCTCCCATTGTGCTATAAGTCTGTGTTTAAGACCTCCTCCCTCCTTTAATAAATGGCATTCGGCAAAAAAAAAAAAGCCAAGTTACGACGCAGTAACCAGACTTCATGGAAGAATCCATGACAGACAACCAGACCTCCTCCAAGAATATAGAAAGCATTCAACATTATATAAAACCCTGTAACAATGCATGATTTTTTTCTTTTGTTCTTTCTCTGTTGTAGAATATTATTTTAAGATGTGCTACTTTTGTTTATATTGCATTTATTTAACTCTGTGAAGCTGTGATACTGTGTCTGTCTAAAACACCTGTTGGTCTAATAAAGAACTGAATGGCCAATTTAAAAAAAAAATTAAAACAGAAGAAGACTTGCAGACACCTTCTCTTTCAGGGATGCCATGGTCACACTTGGTGTAGTTTATTTTTTGGTGCTGGAGGTGAGCCCAGGGACTCAGGGATATTTACCATGGTAAATATTTACCTTGCTCTACATCTGAGCTACACCTCTGGTTTCATAATGTCCTCTACTGCAGGATAGACTTATAAGGAAAGTGTCATGTAAACACAATGCACTACTGTATAGGGAGGAAGCAAACACCCATGGCAGCTTCCTGCTACACTCCCACCTGAGAGCAAGGTAATTTACTCTGTGTGTGTGTGTGTGTGTGTGTGTGTGTGTGTGTGTGTTTGTGTGTGTGTTTGTGTGTGCGTTTGTGAGTGCTGATGGAGATCAAACACAGGGCCCGTGCATGTTAGGCAAACACTCTGCCACTGAGCTATACCCCCAGTCCTACTCTCTGGAAATGGCTACAGACGCAGCACTGGAATGGGTTAGGGAAACAACACCCCAAGTCACCTGGGCATCTAAGTTTTGGTAATGGCCAGTTTGGCTATAGAATAAGACTAAAGACATGGACAAAAGCCATGTTCAAGCTTTTCTCCTCCAACGACTGGTTGTGTTGAAATTTACTGAAACACCTGATCCCATCAGCACACATGGGCCTTTTGTTGGTGACACCTACTTGCTGTCCAGGTCAGTCCTCACAGAAGTGTACTTTCTATGCTGTATAGACTCTCTGGCTATTTGACAGACCCCTGGATTTCACGACCCCTGACAACCTGGAGCCTCCCTTCTCTCACACCTTGTAGGTCATAAGGTCCGAGAGCAGCATCACGTGCCTCCTGTCGATGCTCATGCCATGGTTGACCATCGTGTACTGGATCTCGTTGATGATGGTTGTCCGGGCAGCTTCAATGCCCAGAGTTTTCTCCACCTAGGGAGAGCTAGGAGTGAGTGGAGGCAGTCCCTTCTGGGAGCTACCTCATTCCTACTTCTTCCCATTTGACAAGCACAAAGCAAACACTGCTCTATTATCAAAGTAGATTGTTGTGTAATTGTTGGGGAAGCAAATGCCAGGGACAGGAAACTGCTGGGTATTGCCCGAGGGTCCAGATGCAATGGTACCTCATAGGTGTTATTGGAAGTCGTCCGGGTTCCTTTCACACCATGGGTGGCCATGACTGCCCGAAGGTTGTCACCTTCTACCAGAAGCTTGAACTTCTCCTTCCCACTCTGCTCGTCGATATGGATGACAGCTCTGGACACCTCTGGGATGCCCTGTACCACCACCTACATTCAACACAGAACGCTCAAGATGCTACAACCTCTAGGTCCCTACTGAGAGGTCCAGAAACAGGGCTGAAGAATGGGCTAGTAACCTAGTTCATGCCATTCTCAGCCCCATTATCAACGGTAGTGTGTGTACTCCAGGAGTGCCTAGGTACTGCTGGGGTTAGGGGAAAGAGGTTCACAGGACTGTGCCCCAACCTACAGTCAGCCTGAAGAGAGCAGAAAGAAGACTGAGAGTTGCAGTCTCAAAGCTAAGTATAAAATTTAGCTGAGGGCACAGTGAATAAAGGAGCCTGCCACCAAGTCTGACAACCTGAGTTTGATCCTTAGGACCCACAAGGTAGAGAGAAGGAGTCAAATTCCACAAGCACACCACCCACTCCTACACCCCCAAATCAATTAATAAGAACCAGACCAACCCCTTAGGCATATGATCATAAAGTACTGGGGTGCCATCCTTGGTCTCTGTAGTGACCTGGTCCCCATTCCCATTCTTGGCTGTCTCTCCATGAAAGGACTCTTGGCCTCACCTTGGGTAGATCCTCTTTCAGAAACTGCAGCACATAATACATGGAGCTCTTGCTGTTTTCCCTGGGTGTGACACACACCACGGCCTCACCATGAACAGCCACATCACCAGGCTTCACTCGGAGCTTGGATGTGCAAATGGAATACCGCACTGTCTCAGCATTCACCTGCAAAGTGCCAGGGGACATTACCAACAGACATTTGCAGATTTCTGTGTCAACGGCTTTCATCCTTGATGTCATGGTGGCTTTTTCCCCCCCTCTTTTTCAACAAAAGGGTTTCTCTGTGCACCACTGGCTATCCTAGAACTCATTGTATAGACCAGAGTGTCCTTGAACTCAAGAGATTTGCCTGCCTCTGCCTGGCTCATGATGGTTCTTGAAGAAGTCTTGTAGTCATGTTTGTACTACCTGGTCTACCACAAAATTTACTTTTATTTTGACTCATGTATATGTGTGTTTGTCTGTGTGAATGTATGTCACCTGTGTGTAGGTACACATGAAGACAGGAAGACAGGGTCAGATGCCCTGGAGGTGGAGTTATAGGAAGTTGTGATCTACTCTGTGGGTGCTGGAACAGAACTTTTATCTCTTGAAAGAGCAGTAAGAAGTGCTCTTAACTGTTCAGCCAACTCTCCAACAAATTTTGATATACTACATATTTATGTTCAATATCTGTGCTTGATTCATAAATAGCAGATTCTTTTCACTCAAAGAATGAACATTTTCCTCACTGAAAATTCATGCCCAATCAATGGCAACAAACAGAGCTTGTGGTGAAAGTTCTGGACTGTTTGGAGAACAGAGGCCAGGAGGACTAAAGAGGTTGCTGTTTGTGTGCTACACTCCCGCATGTAACTGAATTCTTCATTATTTCTTTTTTTCCAGTCACTAGACAAAACCCAAAACCTTGTACATGCTAGGCAATTACTCTCCTAACAAGCTACATCAATGCCTATAAATTAGTTCTGTTACCAGAGTCACAAGGCCCACAGCAAGATAGACTCGACTGTCATGTGGGAACCACAGACTGTGGCACTTGAAATGGCTTCCAGAAGTTCTTCAAGGCTAAGACTGGCTTAACTATTAGAGGGCAAGGGGAATGTGGCAGTTCTCAGTCTGCAATCCCAACTCACGTCAGTTGACCCTAAAATACATGGTTATCAGTCAACTGTTCTCCATCTCCACAAACACAAGTATAAGGGGTTAGGTTAACCCACCAATTGAAAAACACTACAAATCAGTCAAGTGCTGTGCTGAGACCCACAGGTAAGTAAGGCAGAGCTGGCCCTGGCTCCTTCCACAGGACATGAAGATGGACACAGATCAAATATCCTAACATGCTGTGATGATAAATGACAAATGTAGATCACACCCACATCAAGTCAAATAGTTCCTAATGATGGCCATGTCTCCTCTGCATTAGGGTCAACTCAGAAGGACATGACAGTTAATGGGGTGATCAACAACAAAGACCAGCCAGAATCTTTATATTGCCTCTCTGCCTGCTGAACATTAACCCTGGTTTGGTAGCACCTGTCTCAGGACCATGGGATCACATCCTCCACATTTTACCTCTAACTCACCTCCAGTCTCAGAAGTCGGATCCGTTCCAGGGAAAGTTTGACGAGAATAAAGCAGTCATCAGGAAGAAACACTTCTTCAATATACTCTGAGATCTGCCATGGCAAAAGAG